>JANUSC010000566.1:0-81311 GCA_025200525.1 Camellia lanceoleosa
TATCACAAATTTAAATATGGCCCAAAATATTACATTGGACCATATTTATTTATAAGTGTGATTTGGCTCAATTAAAATTAAGATATCTACAAAATAGTGTTGGTGGCCTAGGAAGAAGAATAATACATACAAGCTCTCTCTCTCTCTCTCTCTCTCTCTCTCTCTCTCTCTCAAAGTGACAAAGGAAAGGAAGCATACCAAACATAAGCAAGCACTAAGCGGTAGCATAAATTGATTAAAAATTATCAATCAAGACAACTCACTCTCTCTCTCTCATAGTAAGTCATCGCTCTCTCTCTCATCAAATTTTAATGCAATAAATAAATTTGTCCTAATTTTTTCTACTTTCTTTCTTTCTTTATCGATTTTTAGTGGAATAATAAATTTGTCCTATTTTTTTTAATTTCTTTATTTATCGAGTTTTTAGTGGAATAAATAATTTTCTCCTAATTTTTTGTCCTAATTTTGTTTCATTAAATTATTTTGTTTTATAATTTATTTTCCATCGAATATGAGATAATTAGTGGAATGTTATTTGTGGATTGAATTGTGATTATAGTCATGTTTCCTTGGAAGTATAGTTCTAGAGATGAAAAGAAAGAAGAATCTAAAAAGTAGGACAATTAAATCAATCTCAATCAGGAGCACTTGATAAATATTTTGATCGTAAGAAACAAGTAGATTTGTTTGTTTCACACTGCTAGAACATTTCATTAATTAGATTTGTTGATCAATTAATTTGTTTTGTTAATTTGAACAATACCTTAAGGTTTTTTTTGGAAATTACTCTACAATGAATATATTTTGATATCTATTTTAGTATCAATAAATCGGCGTTGATACCAAGCAAGTGTATTATTATTATTATTATTATTATTATTATTATTATTATTATTATTATTATTATTATTATTATTATTATTATCTGAATATAAGCCCCTTTTTTGGTTTTGCTTTAAGCTCTGAAAACTTAGGGCCAGCCTTGGCTAGCACCCCTAATGAGAAGTGTTGATTGATACAAACCTATCATTTCAATAATGTTTAACCCAACATAATTACCCTCTCAAGTTTAAGGACTAAGATCCTCTCCATTACATAGTTGTCATGGAGGATGTCCACTACATCATATAAGAGTTATAAAATAATAATATGAATTTATCAATATTTTAAATGGGTTAGATTAAGTAATTGAAATTCGGAGGTTAATTTTTCGACACCAAAACAACATCGTTTTGGTGTCTCTTTTCGCCATTTAAGTGAAGAAGAAGAAAAAAGAAAGAAGAAGAAGAAGAAAAAATCTTGAAGATTCACAATTTGGGTTTCATCAACATCATCACCATCATCAACAATTTTATTTATTTATTTATTTTATTTTTTCACATCCAAAATCTAGAATACAAAATTGGTTCCTCTTCTTTGGGTATTTACGGATTTTCATCATCCAAAATTGGTTCCTCTTCTTTGGGTATTTTCTTACATCCAGTTTTCTTACATCAAAATTGGTTCAACAAAAGTACCTAGAAAAGAATCGACACCATCCAGTTTTACGTGAGAAAATACCGAGAAAAGATGATGAAGAGGAACCAATTTTCTCACACTGATTTTCTTCCCCATTTGAGGCGGCCAAGAAAATATGGAATACCCATTTGGGTATTTCTTCATTTTCTTCATCAAACCGAGTTCATCTTCATCATCAAAAACACATTGATCTTCATCAATATCAACATCTTTATCAACAACAACGCGAGATCATCTCTAGATCAAAAAAAAAAAAAAAGCGGTCGGCACATCGCCGATCAAAAAAAAAACAGATCAAAAAAAAAAAATAAATAAATAAAAAATAGAGATCTTCATCATCTTCTTCTTCAGATCATCATCTTCAGATCAACATCATCATCTTGGTTCCTCTTCCTTTCTTCTCCTCCTCTCTTCCTCTTCTTTCTCTCTTCCTCTTTTCTCCTTCTCTCTCTCTTCGTCTTCTCTCTGTGTATTCTAATTCAAAAGCATAAGAAAAAGAAAAAAAATCGAAATCAAAAGCAGCGTTGTTTTGGATTTCGAATAAGCTCAGACCACGAATTAAGACTCTGAATCATTTTTCATTTTAAATTTAAAAGAATCATTACAAACCCTTGGGTAATGCAATAGACATCTTCTATTATAACTTTGGAATGAAGAATTATAATCCCAAGTTTAAACTCATAATCTCAATATTAATATCTGAGTCTTAAAAGAAGGTATGCATGTGCGATGGGTTTTATGTCTTGGTTCATCAAAATAAATATTTATTAATTATTTTATCAAAAAGAACTTAAAAAATTATGACAAAATCCGTTTTACCACTTTATAGTTTAGCTTAGGGCACCTTATTCAAAATAGTCGAAAAAAAAGACCCATATAATTTTAGATTAAAATGAGAACTGTGACCATTTTCATTAAAATTCTCATGGTGGTTAGTTAGGATTTGACGGATTTGAATTAAAATACAAAATTAAAGAGTAAAATTATCACAATTAGAAGTGTGTGAGTGATTTTCGATCACACTACCCTCCTTAGTAATTGGTGTAGAACAGAATGAGCAGATGGCACCTGTACCTCTATCTGAGAAAGAAAATGCTCCGGTGGTTCTTCCACCAGGGATACTCACGAATAAGTCGGTATCTCTTAAAGATAATTCAAGTGCTTAAATTACTGCTCAAGGCTTAAAATTAAGTACCTTAGACCGGCAAGAGTGCCCTTCTTTTATAGTTTTACTCCATCCCGATCCACTAAGTCTCACTTCCATGGACTCTAATTCGGTTACCTTGGACTCTTCAAGAATAAGGATAGACTCACTGAGAGTATTACTGTATCCATCTTGTAGTCTTTCTTCATTCTAGGACTCCTGTCCTTATACATTTATCCGGTTCTGTATTCTCACAGATAACCTCGGCCTGGCGAGATCATCCTAATATCTAGACCGGGACGCGTGACATCTCGGTTGACACCGGTGTCACCTCGGCCGTGTTGGTACTCGAAAATATGTCCCCCACACTGCCCCCTAGGTTCTATTACCTCGGCATTACGAGGTGATGGAACCTACATTAATACTCTTGTTGAACATCGACTCAAGAACAATATCGGCTCAAGAACTTCCCAAGCGAGATCATTTACTTTTGGCGGAGCATGCTCTCTTCGGAGAACAAGAATTCGATGAACTATTTCACGCGTATGAGCTGTCATCGTCTTTTAACCAGTTCACCTCGTGTTCTGTTTCCATTGGCTCGTGCTGCGGCAGCTTCATAAGCCGTCTTTCATCTGTCTGCCGTCGGCGTCCGCGTTACCCCAGCGCATTAAATGCTTCTGTTTTGCCGTAGATTTCAAATTTTGACAAAACTTTTGCCTCGCCTTTTGGCTCTTCACTTTTGCATTTGATTTCCTTGCTTTCTCTCTCTCTAAACTTTCTTCTTTGAAACAGCCATTGCTTCAAGCTCCAAGCTCTGCATTTGTCTCTCCTTCTCCTCTTTCGTGAAGTTGTCATCATTTAAATCACATCTAGCTTCGTCGACTTCGTGAAACTCATTCGGCTCTATTTCTCCGTAAGCCACTATTCCCTTTGCTTTCATTTCATTGATATTATTTGCTCCCATTTTCTTTCAAATCTCGTGAGTCATATATCTGAAAGTATTCAAGTGAATTTGATTTACATCCATACTTGTTCACCACTTTCTTGCACTCTTGTCCTTTGTTCTTGACCGTATACTCCATGTATTCTTTATGCTTTTGATAGCCCTACCTATGTTCTTGATTACGAAACTTCGCTCTTGCTTTTTACATTTTCAGTTCTGCCCTCCATACTTGTTCTTCGTAGATTTAGGTTTGGGAATTGTCTGTAAGACCTATTAATTCATAGGAAAACTGAAAACTGAAGCCGAGATTACCATAACCCTTAAAAAACCTCTTTTTCTTGAAATTAAATACCCTTTTCGCCGATATCATGGGTATGTGGAGGCCTGAGGTGAACACCCCAACCAAACTAGAATATTTTAGGCAGGAGTACTCTATTCCCGACGATGTCCATCTGAGACTTGCCGGGGATGATGACTCCATTATGCCCACTGACAACTCAATGCCCTTTCCCATAGTAGCTTTCACTGAGTGTGGACTTCGACTGCCACTTACAATCCTTTTCTGTGAGGTTCTCAACTTCTATAAGTTGAACCCTATGCAACTTACCATTAACTCCTACAGAGTGATTAATGGTATCATAGCCCTGGCTAAGCGTGAGAATGTTAGGATTACCCTTGCCGATATCCAGTTTTGTTATACCGTGTACGCCCTGAACTTAAAAGAAAAAGGCTTTGTCTATTACCTCAAGCCGAGGTCCACCGAATTCAAAATTATAGCCGACCTCCCAGACTCCAACAAGGGGGCTGGAGACGACTACCTTATTGCCACTGGAAATTGGGAGTTTGCCCCAGACGAAGATGTCCATTTATACCCTTTTTTTCGAACTGTTAAGAAGGGCAAGGGTAAGAGCCCACTGTCAATCACTTGTTTCTTTTTTAAGTCTTCAAAACTTTGTCTGTTTCTAACGCTAGTTTTCTTTTGCAGATCTTCATCAACCCTTTGAAAAATTTTAGCCAATTCTCGCCCCTGAAGACTTAAAAAAACTTCTAGATCTCCCTGTAGCCAAAAAGAAGGCTCCTCTGTTGTTAAATTTCATCCCAACGTACAAGTCCGTTTTGCCCGACGTCCCCATACGAAAGAAGAAAAGTCACTCTCCATCTTCTGTCACAACCCAGACTGCGTCCACATTACGAACAGACCAAGGATCAACGTATGGCTTAGCGGATTTGCCATCCACTTCGGCACCCTACTTGATCCCTATTCACGAGCAACGTCGTGACGACTTATCAAAAGCTTCGAGATGGTTTGTCGAAGCCGTGGCTCAAGATCTCTGGCCGACCTTCCTACAAGCGTCGATGCTCGGTAACGACACCATGCCCCCACCAAAACCAAAAAGACCCAAAAAACTCGGTAAAATACGGTAGCTCAAATTGAGGCGAAGACACATTGCCAATTTCACAATTGGTGGGAGCCGAGGCTTACATTCCCTAAAAGATCTGCTGAAGCACAGCCATCCTCCTCTTCAAAATCAAAGAAGCTAAGGTTGTCCTCTGGCACAACTTCTAAGTCAAAAAAGCCCTTGGTCCCCTGGGAGCCAAAAATTACTCTAGAGGACAAGCCGGGTCTTTGAGAGTGGCAGTAGAGGATATTAATATCGGCGTTGCACTCAACACCCTCTTACTCCCCGATGATCTTGGGCGGGCATGAGATCGATGAGTATGAGAACCTCTTGTCTCATGCTTCAACATTCTGTTCAAGTAAATGTTCCTACTTGGAACTTTTATTTCCTTTCTGTTTCTTACTTAGAATATTTTCTAACACTATTTTTTGCCTTCAGGCTTTCCTGCTTGCCCACTCCTTCTCTATTCAGTCGTTTGAAAATCGGGAGGCTTACCGAGGCTAAGAGGGAGGTCTCCGGCCTCAAAAGGTCCAATAAAGGTCTTGAAGCAAAGATGAAGAAATTGGAAGACCAAGCCGAGGCTGCTACAAAAGCCCAATCTTTTGCCGAGGAGAAGGTCGGTGCTGCCGGAGCTATAAAAAAAGTTCTTCAAGCCCAATTGATGGAAGCTGAGGATAGGAGGGCCCAGGTCGAGAAGGAGCTTCAAGAAGCCCTCGCTACGAAAAAGGCCGAAATCGAAGAGGCTGATGAAAAGGCCTATGCTCAAGGCATGGCCGATGTCGCTGAAGACTACAAGCTTCAAGTCAGGCAGGCATGCAACAGGGGTTTCTCCCTTGGTTGGATGGCCGATGAAGAAACTTGACACCCAGTGACTCGCCTCGAGGCGCCGATCAGATTCTCTGCCATTCCTCGGCCTCCTCCTCCAAGTCAAAGCGAGGATGATTACAGTCTGAATCGAAGAAGAGGAAAAGGATGATGATGAGGCCTTGGTTAAGAAGCCCAAGGATGGCTCTGAGACCAAGTCCCTTCCTCAGGATGATCAAGTCCTACTCTTGACTCATGATGCGTGGGATGTTGTGGTTATCAAGGAACCGCTCTGAACAGCACCATCCAACGTTCCTCCAAGCGAAAGGCCTTAATGAGATCGAGATCGAGGCGGAAAAGTCTGGTGAAGTAGTCCCTCAGGGATCTGCCGAGGTAGTTCACCAAGAAGTGGCCGAGGTTCAAACTCAAACTGTTCCTAGAGTTGAAGAAACACAACTGTGATACTTTTTCTTTTTCTGTCTTTTGTGCTTTTTGTACGTTTTCGTTTTCAGAACAATGTAAACTCTGTATATGGCCGATGTGCCTTTTTCCATTCTAATGCTAGATACAACTTTCTTCTACTGAGTGTTTGTACTTTTGTATTCTTATGACTTCTTTTGTATGATTCTATACTTAGAATATTTTGCAAGTCTTTCCTCCTTTGTACAATCTCTTTGGGGAGAAATACCTCGGGTATGTTTACCTGAAGGTTTATCTCGGCTAGGACTTCACCTGTAAATTTTTCATAAACTTCAACAAGTATAAAGCATATATAATTTTAACTGGCAAACTTTTCTCAAGTTTTAACAAGGGGCTGAATCAATAAACTTAATTTAACTTCATCTTGTAAATTGCTACAAATTTCAACAAGTGAAGATAAACAATTATTTCGGCTTAACTATAACTTGTAAATTGCTACAAATTTCAACAAGTAAAGGTAAGGGATTTATCTTAGCTTAACTTTAACTTGTAAATTGCTACAAATTTCAACAAGTAAAGATAAGGAATTTATCTCGACTTAAATTTAACTTGTAAATTGCTACAAATTTCAACAATTAAAGATATTGAATTTATCTCAGCTTAACTTTAACTTGTAAATTGCTACAAATTTCAGCAAGTAAAGATAAGGAATTTATCTCAGCTTAACTTCAGTTAAGCATAATCTCTGTTTAACTTCGGTTAAACTTTATCTTAGATTAACCACGGTTAAACATAATCTCGGCTTAACTATTACTGTCTTCTCTATGCCCCCAATGTGAACCTAAGTTCCACTTGGGTTATCATTATTCAAAAAACAACATTGTGCATAGTTTCATAAGTTCTGGAAAATTCTGCTGAGATTTTATTGATCATATCGGCAAAAAATCAAACAGGCATCTAATGATAGAAAAACTTTAAATTACAAGTGTTCCATGGTCTAGGCAATGCTTTGCCTTCATTATCTTCGAGCCGATATGCCCCATTTCTTAACACCGAAGTAATTCTGTAGGGTCCTTCCCAGTTTGGGCCAAGCTTGCCCTCTCTGGGATCCTTCTTATTAAGCGACTTTTCTCAAGACTAGGTCGTTGACTTGAAAATCCCTTGGATTGACCTTCTTGTTGTAAGCTTTGGCAAGTCGTTATTCTTTGGTATCTTTGCAAAATTTGGATTGCGACTTTCTCTCTTCTTTCTTCTAGTAGATCCAGATCTCGGGCTAAGAGCACATCGTTAGTTCCGTTCTCAACTCCCTGGGTTCTGATCCCTAGGATGCCGATCTCTAATGGAATGACTGCTTTTGTGCCATAAGCCATGGCAAAGGGGGATTCCCCTGTTGATCTTCTCGGCGTAGTGCGATATGCCCAGAGCACATTGGGCAATTCATCTACCCACTTTCCTTTTGCTACTTGCAGCCTCTTCTTTATCCCATCCAGAATTACTTTGTTGGATGCTTCTGCTGGCCCATTACTTTGGGGAAAGCTTGGTGTTGAAAAGTAATTCTTTATCTTGAACTTTGCACAAAAAATCTTGATGAGTTTGCTGTCAAACTGTGTTCCGTTGTTGGCAACTATTGCTCTTGGAATCCCAAATCTGGAAATGATGTTTTTCCAGATGAAGTTCTTCACATCCACATCTCGGATTTTGGCAAGGGGCTCTGCTTCTATCCACTTTGTGAAGTAGTCTGTTGCTATCAGTAGGTATTTCCACTGCCCAGTTGCTTGGGGCAATTGTCCAACGAGATCCATGCCCCATTGGGCAAATGGCCAAAGGCTGGAAACCGAGTTCAGGTCAGCAGCTAGCTGATGTATCAAAGGTGCAAACTTCTGGCATTGTTCACACTTCTTCACATAGGCCTCTGCATCTTTTTGAATATAGGGCCACCAATACCCCTAGGTAATGGCCCTGTGAGCTAATGATCTACCCCATGCGTGGCTTCCACAAACTCCTTCATGAATTTCATATAAAAAGTCTTCGACCTGAATAGGGTGTACACACCTTAAAAGAGGTCCAGTGAAGGATCTTTTGTAGAGGTGTCCTTCTACTGTCAGACTGAATCTTGCCGACTTCAATCTAACCTTGTGTGCTTCCTTTCGTTCTTCTGGTAGCTTTCCCTCTTTCAGGAATGCAATAATTGCATCCATCCAGCTTGGTCCCATGTCCACATATAATGCTTCTTGCATTGTGTTTAGTGGCTCTATGCTCGGGCCTAATAGGTAATCGATCATTATTGTCCTTGTCTTTCCGGTTTGCATTGAACTTGCTAAATTGGCCAAAGCGTCGGCGTGGCTGTTATCATCTCGGCTAACCTGAAGAAGTCGGCAGTTTTGAAACATGGCTGCCAGCCTGATCACTTCTTTCGCGTATACCGACATCCTTTCATCCCGGGCTGCAAACTCTCTTGTAGTTTGATTCACTATAAGTTGTGAATCACAAAAAACTATTACCTCATATGCCTCTGCTGCTACTGCCAGCTTCAGTCCGGCAATCAATGCTTCATACTCCGCCTCATTGTTCGAGGCTTTGAACCCCAATCGAATGGACTGCTCCAATATCTCTCCATCGGGGGATATTAACACTACTCCTGCCCTTGCCCCCTACCGGTTTGAGCTCCCATCAACAAAAAGTTGAAAGGAGTCGCCGATGTAAATCTTTGCAGGTCTGAGTTTTTCCTTCCTTGGTTCTTTAGCCTTTGGCTGGGCTTCTCCTTCCTTGTTTCGACATCGTTCATCTCGGCTCAACGGAGCCCGATGTTCGATGTATTCTAGCGAGAACTCGGCCACGAAGTTGGCCAAGACTTGGCCCTTAATTGTTGTTCTCGGCCTGAACTCCAGGTCATATTGGCCTAAAGCTACGCCCATTTTGCTATTCTCGATTAAATCTCCTTATTGCATTGAGGATTTCAATGGGTGCTCTGTTAGTATCACGATCTTGTGAGCCTGAAAGCAATGGTTTAGCTTCTTTGATGCCATTACCAAGGCCAGCATTAATTTCTCCAGTGGTAGATACCTTGTTTCTGCATCGGCCAAGGTTTTACTTACATAGTAAACAGCCTTCTGCTCTCCCTACTCTTCTCGGATTATCACAGCACTTACTGCGTGCTCTGAAACTGCTAAGTATAAAAACAGTTCCTCCCGGGTTCGGTATCGAGAATTTGGAGCCGTGGTAAGATATTTCTTTAGGTCAGCCAAAGCGGCCTCACATTCCTCAGTCCATAGAAAATCCGTGGCCTTTTTCTCCATATTGAAAAAAGGTTTACATTTGTCCGAACTTCGGCTTATGAACCTATTTAGGGCTGCGGCCCTTCCAGTATGCATCTGGACCTGTTTCGCCGATGTCGGACTCTATAATTCCAGGATGGCCTTGATCTGATGCTGGGCTTCAATGCCCTTTCTAGTCACTAGGTATCCCAAGAACTTACCGGATCCGACTCCAAACGCGCACTTCGATGCGTTGAGTCAGAGCCGATATGCTTTGAGTATGTCAAAGACCTCTCTTAGGTCAGCAAGATAATCCTTTGGTTCCTTGGTCTTCACGACCATGTCATCAATGTAGACTTCTACTGTTCGGCCAATCAAGTGTTTGAACATCTTGGTTACCAACCTTTGGTAAGTTGCTCCTGCGTTTTTCAACCCAAAAGGCATAACTCTGTAACAATATAGACCTTTTGGGGTGATAAACACTGTCTTCTTCTTATCATGGGGGTACATGGCTATCTGGTGGTACCCTCTATAAGCATCCAAGAAGCTCATCTTTCCATGTCCAGATGTGGCGTCCACCAACTGGTCGATCTTTAGAGAAAAGCATCTTTGGGACAAGCTTTGTTCAAGTTTGTAAAATCTACGCAGACCCTCCACTTGCCATTCTTCTTCTTCACTACCACGGTGTTTGACAGCCATGTCGGGTAATTGGCTTCTCTGATGGCCCTGGCCTCCAGAAGTCTGTCCACTTCCTTCTCCACTGCTTCGACGTGTATCAACGTCGGTCTTCTGGCCCGTTGTATTACAGGTTTGGTCGACCTGTCAACGTTGAGTCTGTGACATGTGACATCGGGGTCAATGCCAGGCATTTCATAAGGTGTCCAGGCGAACACCTCAATATTTTTCCTTAGAAAGGCTTCCAGCTCCCTTTTCTCTTCTTCGGCTAATCCTGTGCCGAGAAGAAAGAAGCGTTCCTCATCGCCCTCCTGGACGAGGATTTTCTTCAGTGCTTCTTCACTTTTCTCGGTCGGCTCCTTACCGACATCATCTAGGACCTTCATGTCCTCTTTTTCAACTTCTGCCTTCTCTGGTTCCCGAATGCTGCAGGTTAGTTTCATTGCGCCATGGAGCAATTTTTTGCCTGCAAATGATCTCCTCTGACTTCCTCAATCTCATGTTCTGTTAGGAACCGTAGCAGTTGATGCAATGTTGAGGGAACTGCCCCCATTGCATGCAACCACGGCCTCCCCAAGATAATGTTGTAAGGCGAGGGCGTGTCAATCACAATGAATTCTGTCTTGATCTTCTTCGTGCCAGCCTGTACCTCCAAGCTTGTTGCGCCTAATGGCCATGTCGGCGTTCCATTGAAGCCGACCATCGGGCCATTTGACTGCTCCATGTCATCAGGGTGAAGGCCTAACTCCTTGTAACATCTGACATACATGATGTCGCAAGAGCTGCCTTGATCAATCAGGATACGTTTCACCTGGCACTCCTCAACCTGGAAGGATACTACCAAGGCATCATTGTGCGGGTGCTGGACCATATCAAGGTTGGCTTCTGTGAAGGCTATCATCGGTCCTTGGCACTCTTCAAGCCGAGGTCTTTTCAGTCCGACCTGGTTGACGTGCTGCAGGTGTTTTATCCTATGTGTCTCCCCCCGTATGTCGTTTTCATTCACCTTTGAGTGGATCACATTAACCACCCAAGGTCCGCTTTGTCTGTAGTTGCCGCTTTATGCTTGAGGCGGAGTGCTTGAAGGCAATCGTGCTGTTCTTCTTCCTTGTTTTGGCCTCATCCACAAGGTCTCTCGGATGGCCTTGCCTCACCAAATCTTCTAAGTGTGCTTTAAGGGCTCAGAACCACGAGTTGGGTGCTCCTCATTGTGGTAAGCACAACGCCTATGAGGTTTCTTCCCATAAATTCTCCTGGTGCCCTTCTTGCCACCAAGTAGGGCTGATTTCGAATTTGATCAAGGACTTTGTGGATCGGAATTCGGAACACCGTCGTCACTGCCTGCTTAGCCCTCAACTCTGTCACTTGTTTGTTGGGTCCATTGTTACCTCGGCCTCGCTTCAGCGAGCCGTTGCCTTTTTCTGGCTTTGTCTCCTTATTCCCCGATGTATCTTCCTCGACTCTTGTATATTTCTCGATTCTCGCCATGAGCTCTTCCATGCTCTTTGACAGGGTTTTTGCCAAAGACTTCCGCAGTGGACAGTCATCCTTCAGGCCGTTCTTGAAAGACACAACTGCCACTTCCTGGTTGCATTCAGGTATTCGATTGAACACCTCATAGTACCTCTTTGCATAGGCCCTATGGCTTTCATCTTTCTTGATCTTGAGCCACCAATGCACCCACCCTCAATGGCTGCAGTTTGTTTGTTATGAACCTGGCCACAAACATCTCGGCCAGGCCTTCCCAAGTCTTCACGCTTCCCTTTGGTAATTTGTGGAACCAATCTGATGCAATCTCCCCGAAGGATGAAGGGAACACTTTGCGAGCAACGGCTCGTTCACTATATAATGCCATTGAATTAAAAAATAATCCAACATGGAAGTTAGGGTCGACTTACCATCATATATCTGGAACCTTGGCATCTTGAATCTTTTTGGTGACGAATTTGTCCAATTCCATCGAGAATGGTGTCATCGGCTTAACCGGAGGTTACTTGACTCGGCATTCTCTTGCTTCCTCTTGAGGTAATCTCTCAAGTCTTCTTTACTTCTCCTGCGCAAAATGTCTTTGGACTTTAGCCTTTTCAAGACTACTCGGCCTCATGGTGGCCCCTTTTCGATCCTTCCTCCAGGATGCATCGAAACACAATACCCGATCGATCATCCCGGTATCTAGATCAGACACGTGATATCTCGGTGACACTTTGGTGTCACCTCGCCACGTGTTGATACTCGAAAAACATGTCCCCACAAGAAGTACATGGATTACTACGATATATGCCTAATGTTTTGGAACATTTTTTAAAGCATTTTGACAAGTATAAGATGGATAAAGCTGTTAATTAATATTTGAATTCTGTTAATACTAATCAAATAGTAGTTCTATATTTTCATAAAAATTGATATAATATTGCATGGCTGAAAAATGATGACAATATGGATAAGATGTCTATTGCATTTATTTATTATTTTAAGGTGGAAAAAAAATGGATAAGATGAAGAATAGTAGCGTATATATTAATACAACTGGCTTTCTTCCGATCAACGTGATTTTTTACAAGCATATAGTACTCAACCAGTTCTACACATTGCACGATTGATTATCAAAACGAGACTCACGATAGACTTTACGAACCTAACAATACCCTCCAGTCTGATCATAGACAGAAGAAAAGCCAGCCTCTTATCAAAAAACATTGACAAAATTGTTCACATATGGGATGAGAAATGTCAATAACCATGACTATTGACTAATCAATAATCTTCAATTGATATATGACAACTTGTTCATAAAGTACTCGTTTTACCAAGAAAATTTAAGAACAAGTTAATCAATTATGATATATAAGATTACTGTGGAGGACTCCACAATGTTATACATACATCGACTAGCGGAGTTATGAAATTAAATTAAAGGAGTATTTATTAATTATAATATTAAAAAAATTTATAAATATATTTCACATAAATTTTTACAATTGACTTCAAGAAATATATATATATATATATTATTTGTAATTAATATATCATGAACAACTAAAAAACAAAAAAAAGTCATAGATATAAGTTTCAAAATAAATTATATAATGATAAAGTAATTTTTTATACAAAATTTCAGAAAAATTCAAGAATTATACTAGGGACCCCAAATAAATTATTAAATTTTTACCAAATCTCTCACATAGGTGTGAGACCCACACACGTGATTTGTGTAGGTCTCACATCCATGTGAGAGGTTTGATAAAAAATTTGGTAATTCATTTGGGGTCCATGGCACTTTTCAAAATTCAATATAATAGTAATCTCACGTCATGATTGACATATGATATCACCAATTAATAGTAAAAAAACACATAGAGAATGAACCCTACATATCAAACGTAACTAACAATTCAATAAATTTCATATTTTCATTGAGATTAATTATATTTGCATGTCAATAATGATATATATCACCATTGTATGAAATTTTGATAGATATTAATATAACTTATCGTAATATTTTTATTTTCAATCAAAAATAATCATTATTATTCTTATAATTTTAAAAATATCATTGACATTTCACTTTAAATAATATTTTATAATTTTTTTATTTAAAATATTTTTTTTATGTTTAAAAAAAAAAAAAATTCCAAAACCCAAGTAGGCACGGGACCCTGGACCTATTTGCCTCCGCTGCTGCATACTATTTCATAATTCTCCAACAAATGGTGTGGTTTGGGGCCATTTATATAATTTTTTTTTTTTTTTTAAAAAAAATTTAGTTTGATTTGAGTGTTTGTATCAAACTATTTATGATAGTTTTTGAAAAAAACATAAACAAATTTAATAAATTAAAAAAAAATAATTATTTGAAAGCTGGCACATGAGTGTTTCTGACTTTCACTTTGTCATTATTAGCTCTTAGCTTATAATAATTATCTGAAAACGCAATAATTCTCTATTGAGTATTCAAAGGGAATAATAGCCGTTACCCCTCATCTCTCTTTCCTGACCAGGAAAAAAAACCAAAAAAATCCAAAAGGTAATAATTGCCAAAATGCTTACGCAACATATTGATTTTGTGAGTTTTTTTTTTTTTTTGGGGGGGGAGGATGTATAAGATTTCATAAGAAATCTGTTGTAATATTGGTCAAATTTCAATCAATAAAGTTATTCACTCAAGATATTTGTCAAGCATTTCATCTAGAATTGAAAAATGTGATTGAGATTAATTAGCGTTCGAAGGTCCACGATAGAATGAATTTGAATTATACATTGATATTTCTAGGCGAAATTTGGATCACATATTATTTAATTTTAATTCTCAAATGCATGTGAAGAACAACTATTGTAATATTGGTCAAATTTCAAATGTCAAATGCCATGCAAGAAGGTTGCTTCGTATTTGGCTAGCTAGGAATTTTATGCGGCCCAATTTGATAAGGAAAGCCATGACGCAGTGGTTAGAATAGTCATATATATGGCACAAAATTCTAAAACAATAAGGATGAAAAATCCAGGGTTCACATTATCTTAGTTTTCATGGCAACTAGCTAACTATAAATAGCAAAACTTCTATCCTCTTATTATGCACGAACCCCAGAAAACAACAAAGATGAAGACTACCACCACCTTGTTGCTTTCTCTTGTTTTTGTTCTTCTTTTTCAACTTCATGGGCTCATACTCATGAAGATTTTCTCCAATGTCTTTCCCTTCATTCTCCAAACACAACCTCAATCTCAAAACTAATTTACACTCCAAACAACTCTTCATATTTATCTATCTTGCAATTCTCAATACAAAATTTGAGATTCACAGAACCATCAACACCAAAACCTCTAGTCATTATCACACCATTGCATGAATCGCAAATCCAAGCAACTATCTATTGTTCCAAAAATCATGGAATGCAAATTAGGGTTAGAAGTGGTGGGCATGACTATGAGGGTCTTTCTTATGTTTCTGAGGTCCCTTTTGTCATTGTTGATCTTGAAAACCTCCGGTCCATCACTATCAATGCTGAAAACAAAACTGCTTGGGTTGAATCTGGCACGCTTATTGGGGAACTTTATTATAGAATTGCTGAGAATAGTAAAACCCTAGCTTTTCCTGCTAGTGTTTGCCCTACTGTTGGTGTTGGTGGACACTTTAGTGGGGGAGCGTATGACGCGTTGTTGCGAAAGTATGGCCTTGCTGCTGATAATGTCATTGACGCTCGCATTATTGATGTTAATGGCAACATTCTAGACAGAAAATCCATGGGTGAAGACCTTTTTTGGGCTATTAGAGGAGGTGGAGGGCTAGTTTTGGAGTCATTCTATCATGGAAAGTAAAGTTGGTGGTTGTTCCATCAACTGTCACTGTTTTCACACTTGACAGGACTTTAGAGCAAAATGCAACCAATCTTGTTCATAAGTGGCAATACATTGCCCACAAGTTCCCTCATGAATTATTCATTAGAGTCTTCGTAAGGAGAGTGAATTCAGGCCAAGATGGGAAGACAAAAACAATCCAGGCTACATTCCAGTCTTTGTACCTTGGTGGAGTTGACAAGCTCATCCCATTGATGCAAGAAAGCTTCCCTGAGTTGGGATTGACAAAACAAGATTGCACTGAAATGAGCTGGATCAAATCAATCCTTTATTTCCATGGTTTTACCAATGGAGAACCCCTTGAAGTCTTGTTGAATAGGACTCAAACATCTGTGTCATACTTCAAAGCAAAATCAGACTATGTGAAGGAGCCCATTCCGTGACCGGGTGGGAGAAGATTTGGAAAAAGTTTTATGAAGAAGAGGCAGAGACGGCTCAGATGATCTTTAGCCCATATGGTGGAAAAATGGATGAGATTTCAGAGTCTTCAATTCCTTTCCCACATAGGGTTGGGAATATTTACAAAATCCAACACTTGGTGACTTGGCAAGAAGAGGGAGAAGAGGCTTCCAGAAGGCATATAAATTGGATTAGAAGGCATTATAGTTACATGGCTCCCTATGTTTCAAAGTTTCCAAGAGCTGCATATATGAACTATAGAGATCTTGATGTGGGAGTGAACAACAAATTGGGAAACACAAGCTATGCACAAGCAAGGATTTGGGGCTCCAAATATTTCAACAACAATTTCGATAGATTGGTGCAAGTCAAGAGCAAGGTTGATCCTAGCAATTTCTTTAGGCATGAACAAAGCATTCCATCCACATGGAGGAAGAATGGTGATTAGGGAATCTTGGGCAAAGGAAGTATGATTTACAATTTATTATGTCAGCCTAAATAATTATGAGTCAGAAAAAGTATTCCAAAAAGTAAGTAAAAAATGAAGTGTGTGGATCGATTCATAATCTATACCATATACTTTAGTTTGTGACTACTTGTGGGATTACTTTTTTTTTGATTTTTTTTTTTTTTTCAATAAATGTAGTGGTTCATGTCCAATAAAGTTTACTAGCTTGAATTGCATTTATAGAACAAGAAGTGTAATATGATTTCATTTGTTTAGTTGTGTTTAGATTTTGGATTTGATATGAATTTATTATCTAATAGGTCCTACGAAAATTAATGGCAACTTTCATCAAACACCATTAAAAAAAGTCACTAATTGTTAATTTTCAGGTACAGTTTGAAAATTATCACAAAAAATCACTAATTATAAGTTTTAGCGACAGTTTTAAAAAATCGTCACAAAAAAAGTCACTAATTTTTAATTTTCAGCGAAAGATTGAAAAATTCGTCAGAGAAAAACATCATTAATTGTAAATTTTAGCGATAATTTATAAAATCGTGATAAAAAAATCACTAATTGTCAATTTTTATTTTTAGTGACATGTGCAAAAAATTGTCACAAATTTATTTTTAACAACAATTTTATTAGGATTCATTTTTAATAAGACCTAATGAAAATTAAATCTGACTATTAGAATTTATTGATAATTTATCCAAAATAATAGAATTTATTGATAATTTATCCAAAATAAAAAAACTAAAATTTTATCACTTTTTCCTTCTCGTTTCATTTTTCTCTGCAAAAATTTGAGATTTAATCATAACTTCAATAATGGAGAGAGTCAACTACGTAATTTCTGTGGTAGTGATTGGAGTTATAAGGGTTGTACGTAATTTTTGTGGTGATGGTTGGACTTGGTCCGCGTTGGAAGTTTGAGTTATTTTTTGTGATTGTTATTGGACGTGGTAGCTATCGACCTTTTAGTTATGGTTAGATTTTAATTGCTCAATTCGATAAGATGTCATGTTTAGTTTGATTTTTAAAAATTTGTTTAAATTTTTTTTTAATTAAAAATTAATTTAGTAAAAGAAATAAAAAAATCAAAAACACTTACTATTTTAACATAATTTTGTCTTTTGTGATGTCGGAAATAATATTTAAAATTTTAAAAATATTTTTTATGCCTATATTTTTATCAAATTAATTTTTATTTTTTGAAAAAAAAAATTGAATTTTTTTTTCTCGAAAATAAACCAAACAAGGCTATGTTTCTTCTATTTATAATTAATCTTTTACTAACTGACCCAAAAAAAATGTGGGTCTTTAAATTGTTAATGAATAAAAACAATACATTGAGGCTGTATTTGGTTCAAAAATTTAAGAGGAATTTAGAAAGAAAAAATAAAAAGAATAGAAAAGTATGAATAAAATATACTTATATTTTACCTAATTTCACATATTTTTTATTTTTATTTTTCAAATCTCTCTCCATATCCTTAAACCAAACACAAGAGCATGGGATGGTTGGGCCATGGCTATAGATGATAGTTATCAAGTTAGTGGAATTCCCATGTAGTGGTGGGTTGTACTTTTATTGGGCTGTTTGTAAAGAAAAGACTTCGGCCCCAAAGTGGTGGGCCTTTTAAGCTGAAATATTGGGCTTCTAAAGAGAATATTTATCAGTGCACAGTAGCTTTAATTTCTGGAATTTGGAGTTCAATAAAATGGTTGTATGGGATTTGATTCTTTAGAAACCTTTTGGGCCTGATAAATATAGTTTTTTAAAACCTAAGATAATTACTGTCCAGTCTCATTTAATGAACTTCATTTCTTATAGTTCCTACATAACTTTTGTATTCACCAATAAATTATAATATTCTTTTTTTCCCATCATCCTCTTATCTTCTCTCTCTCTACAATATTTTTCCAAGAGCCTTATACTCTCACCACCATTATTATCGTTGCCAACCACTGTCACCATCGTCATCCACTAGTCACTACCATTGTCATCGTCTACCCACACTACAAGAAAAAGGAGATACAGCAACGTTTATTTAGTAGCGTTTTTGAAAACGCTGTAAAATATGGAAAATCTAGCACACGATTTGTTTTCTACACGCAGGTCATCGGTAAATGGTAGCACAACGTTTTTGAAACGTTGGGTTATGGTTAAAACGGTGTAGTTTAGTTTAGATAAAAGTATTTATTTTTCTTTTAAATTTTTTTTTTGCTTTTAAGAGTCGTGGGAGTCCAAGAGAGAGAGAGAGAGAGAGAGGCGACTTCAGAGAGAGACAGAGAGAGAGAGAGGGATCGACACTTGGTGGTTCGATCTAGATCGATTCTTCGTCATTTTGATCTTGAAAAGCGGGTTCTGTATTTGATTTGAGCGTTTACCTTAGTTATTGTTCGAATCTCTGTAATTTAAATCGATCTAGGGCTCGTTCTTCTTTGTGTTTGGGTGCGGCATGACTCAAGGTAAGGGATTTGTTGAATTCACCGAAGATCTGTGTAGTTTCATGGCTAAAAAGTAACGATCTGGAATGTATTTACGTTGATGTTTGTAAATTCAGTTTCTTCTTCACTCGATTTGGTTGAAATCTAGCATTTTTTGCTTTTGCCTTTTGTGTTTTGCTTCTTTCTTCTAATTTTCGTTCTCTTCCTCTTTATGGTCCACGCATTGGGATGGAGTTCTTGATCACCAGCAAATGGAAAGAATGGAGTGGTGATAGAGAGATGTTGCTACCGATCGAGAGTTGCATCCAACAGCTTCGGTATCACAGAACACTAGTTCAGGGGCTTGAAGCGTGGTGTTGTGCCCTTCATCAACAGGTCAGCCTTATCAATCTCTGCTTCAAGTAGACCAATTTCAAGCTCATTCGATCTCTGCTTCAGTCTATACACCGCCATTGAAGAGCTCAATCGAGTTTGGCCAGGTCAAACTCATCCAAAAGGTAAGTTAAGATATGTCAAGCACATTTATGCAAACTTAATCAAAATCACATATTTTTTCATCAACTAAAAATTTGATTTCCGTTTTCGGATTATCTTCTTCACAAAAAGCAAAACCAGTCCTTCATTAGCATTTGATTTTATACTTTGTTTTTGGAGATTTTGATCGAAAATCAAGATTTTAAAGCTCCAAGTCAGGGTCTCAGGCTCGCTTTTACAGGATTTTTTTTTTTCTCTTTTTTTTTTTTTGGGGCTTCAATGTTGAATTCGTTTCTTTGTTTTGCCAAACAGAGCACGAGACATTGCTTTTTACTAGTATTTTAAATTTGTTCATTCAACTCTAAGATATGTCTCTCAAGTGTATTGTATGTATGTATGTGTATATATATATATATATGAAGCTTATTGCTTGTTTTGGTTGCAGAGTTCGCAGAGGGGTTGCCATTAGAGGTAGTTTCATTTTTGCACTATTTTCTTGAAAGTTGCACTAGCATAGGGAAATCAATACTAGGAATTTGTAAGAGATGAGAAGACATGAGATATTTGGAACCTAAGAAAATTAAGAAATGTTGAGTTTGAGCAAGCCTAGTACTGTCATTTGGTCTGCTTGAGTTAAGTAGAGTTGCACTTTTCTTGTTGATTTTATTAATAAGCAATAAACTAGGCCTTATAGACATGCAACTCCCGCATAATAGTATATGGCAAGTCAAGTGAAGATTTTTTTTAAAAATATTTTAGATATATAATAGCCTCCCTCTATTTATAAGCATGATCTATTTCTAGTATGTGTGCCCTAACAACAAAGTTTTGTCAAATATAAATATTTAGAAACATGTTGCTCCAAATAGCAAATTCGGTTTCCATAAATACATCAAGAGATCTATGGAAGATGACTTCAAGGTGGTTGTGGGAATAAGGTATTTTTCCCAAATTCCTTTCTACTTCACTTTCATTGTCAACATCATTCAATGCCTTAATATCTGCTAAAAATTTTTGTTGATTTTTTGCGAGATTCCACTGATTTTCACTTTCATCTTACCGCTTCTACGAATGTTTACGTAAGAAAATTTCTCCTTTTTTATTCTTGTTTCATACCATATTTTCATGATTGAATCCATGATATATAGCTTTATAATCTTGATATATAGCTTTATTTTGTAAAATGGTATAGAATGGTACACACTTGCTTGGATCTCCTTGGTGCCACTCGATTGTAAGACATAAATATATGCATCACAAACTTTTCTGCTCCATTGTAGAACATGTTTGTTTTTCTGCTAATTGTCTCTGTTAATTTATGTTTACGTATCTATTCTTCAGATACTTCTGTTAGTGGGCACAAAACTGGAACTAGTTATAACGGAGATGGCTCAACAGATTGATGACCGGACTAGTGTAGTTAGAGGAGCTCCAACTGTGGAACCAAGCAACAGTTTTTTCTGGTTTAATAGACCCTAGTGGATCCTCGTCTTGATCCATCTTACCTTGTTCCAAGTTAACTTTTTAGCACTACTACCATACACAAAGAAACACTTAGAGAAGTTATTTCTTAATTTGCTTTCTTTTTCCCCTTTAATTCAAGTGAAAATTACATTCATTTCAAGAAATATTGATTATTAATACAATATCCACATTCCTAACTATATGCCTTTGGTACAAATTATTATTGTAAAGACCATTTTTCCAATCTTGAGAGGTACATGTGGCTTTCAAACAACTAAGAAAGTCCCAATGAGGGATACCGTTGAGTAAATTATTCATGTTAAAAAATCGATTGATTGGATATTAATAGCATTCTTGAAAAAAAAAATTTAATTTTTACATGAATGATCTAACTACTATGCTCTTCAAAATGAACAATACCTTCAAAATGATAGAACTAAAGTAAACAATATTCCACATTTTTATCATAGATAACAATATTTTTCAAGAGCTTGGTCAAGCCTATTGACTCCTACAACCATCGTTGTCTTCTCTGCAATCGCTCCATATGGCATTTTTCTTATGGACATGGGTAATTGATTCTTAAACAATTTACAAAAATCAAGGTTTTTTATCGGTTTGATCATTTTTTCAATTAGTGAGAGATGTCAAATGAACTGCTTAAATGAAATTATAATGCAAGATGAGTTCGTTTAAATCATGCTTCCAAAGCTTGTACATACTTTTGCCAAGAATTTTGCTCTGGTAGCCCTCAGTTCATGTATAGCTATATTACCTTCCCTCTTTATGCCTTGGTGACTCAAGTAAGTTCGTGTGTGCAAATGAATGCTTTTAATTTTTATTTAAATTTTATGTTATGATGGAATCAGAAATTAAGAAATAATTTACGACAAATAAGCACACAAGTGTGCAAGTATTTACATGATTCGATTGTAAATCTACATTCAAGGGTGAAGAACAACAGAGGAATTTCATAAATATAGAGAACACAATGAATTGACTACCTCAATGCAACTATATGTGACAGAAGCTCTCAAAACCATACACAAAGCCATAGAACCCAATATACACAAGGATCCCAATAGTGCCAAATTGAGACAAAAAAGACCCAAATACACATACCATTTATCTCGCCATTTACCCATTAATCAGGTGATAATCCAAGTTAGATTCGAGACATACCCACAAAATTCTTCTCACTAAATGTTCAAACAATTTCTTAATTACATCTCACATTTTGAATGGATACATGGATGGTTCAAACAATTTCTTATCAAATGTTCTTACATCTCAAATGTTTAAAACATTTCACACATACCCATTAATGGTTTGTGATGTATGTATATGTAGATGGGATCTCACATGAAGAAAGCAATTTTTGAGGAGCAGATAGCAAAAGGCTCTGAAGAAATGGCAAAAGGCTGCTAGGGATAGAAAGAAACTAAGAAAAAAGGAAGGAGGAACACTAGATAATTCTGTTTCTAACCTTGAACTTTTTATAAATATAATGCATTGTCAAAACTTTCAGCACATTATAAATTTCACTTTGATGAAATCCTAAATAGCAAAAGAAAAAAAAATTAACTCGGCAATAATTACCTTCTCTGTGGGCTACAAGTTTTATTTTTTATGGGTTTTTCGTATTGTACCATAACATTAATCTATTTTGGGAGATGGCTGAGGTCTTACTGAAAGTCATTTTGAAATTTGAATGACAGTTTTCAAGTACTAAACTAGATGCTTAATAGTCTGGAGTTTGTAATTTTCATAGAATTGAGGTTTGAAACGTGATAGCTGACTTGGTTTCTGGCATCTTTCAGCTGGAATGAAAAAGGAGCTGGCTGCTACAAAGAAGAAGGTTAGTATGATGCATAAAATCTGAAACATTTTTTATGGCATTAAATGCTTATCACCATCGGGGTTTGAATTGTTGGAATTGGGACAGATTTGGATAGACGAGATCCGAGAGAAAAGCATATTCTAAGATGTTCCAATAGCGCTTGGTGGTTGCATGGTATGTTGGACCCCTTTTAAGAACTATTTCTCCGATTCTTTTCTTTGAAAGTGTGGCTTTCTCATTTGGTTCGAATACTGTGCTACCATTGTCTCTTAGGAACAATATACGCTTAGTTATTGTGTTGATTCAATGTTGGATTGAGTGAACTTGTTCAGCTTTTCACATTCTGTAATGTTGCTTTTGCTTTTCAGTCAAGTCCTGGTGACTTTTGTGTATGTCTACTAGTTTGCATCAATTCAAGAATTTTTCACTTAAGTTGTGGAGATTTCTTTGGCTGATCTATCTTATGATGATTTGACCTTAATTTGTTTCGGGTTATAAAATAGGGTTAGCTACACCAAGACTCCCTCAACTGAACGAATATCGGTTTACTCCCCCCATCTATGAACCGATGCATCTAACCCTCAACTATAAAAAGCGTGTAAATTCCTCTCTTGGAAGAAAAAAATTCACTACAATGGTGATAGCATGACATCACCAACTTTATAAATTACCATGTAAGTATGATCAGTCCCACTATGCAGTAGTTACAAAATTATGTTGGAATGGGTTGTTACATTTGAATAGTGGGGTTCACCATCCCATATGTAGTTTTATTATTGGTTGGTGATACTAAATGTCAATGTTGACATGGTATAAAGGAGGTAAACTGATGGTATTCTTTAATAGTTGAGGAGGTATTGGTGTGATTAACCCTATAATTTTTTGGTAATGACAATTTTTTTGGGGATACTTTTTACTGGTTTTCTGGAAGAAGATAAATAATTGTTTTGTGGTGTTAGCGAGTTTTCTTTGCATTTGTTATGCTTTTTCTGATGGATTTTCTTTTCTTTAATTTGACTCCCAGGTTTTCATTTGAGGGTGAAGAACATGAGCATATATCCAAAACCGGCAAAACAATCAGACAAATTTCAAAGCCGAGCCAAATTTTAACAACTAGATTAATCTATTTTTATTTATTTATTTCTGAGTTGTAGCTACTTGATCTAATGTCCATATTTCTCAAGGAACAACTACATGTCTGGAGAGCATTAAATGGAGATATTTGCTTGACTAACCCTTTTTTTTTTATTTTTTTTTATTTTATTATTTTTTTTTTTATCACTGTTGGTTTTCGGTGTATTGTCTTAAAATTATATGGGTCCATGATAATAACATGTGTTGTATTGGCTTTTACACAAGGGTTACTTTCTCTTGAGTATTCATGATAATAACATGATAATAAATTTTGAGATGATGATGGAGTATATGAATTTGGTTGTGATTTTTGTAATTTCAATTTTGATGTGTTTGGTTGAATATATATATTTTTTGAAACAGGGTTTGGAGAATTCTAGCTAGTAGCAAATAAAATATTATTGCCGAATGGTTAAAATTTCATTAAGTTGCTTCCCCCCCCTCCAAAAAAAAAAAAAGAAAAAAAAAAGTGCTTTTAGTGGCGTTTTCATAAAAAACGCCCAGAGGGTCTCAGATGACGTCATCTCACGGAAGGAATCACCGCCGGTGTTTGTAGCATGACGCTTTCTAAAATGTCGCAATAAGATCTACAACGGCGTTTTAAACGCCACCAACATATAACGATACCGTATTTATGACGATAATAAAAAACGTCACCAAAGGTTTTAGCAGCGTTTTTCAAATATTTAGCGGCGTTTTACAAACGCCACTAAAAGCTGTATTTTTTGTAGTGCACCACCGTCACCGTTATGTTCCACTTGCCATTCACTACTAGTACCAACGATTTGCACTTCACCATCGCCGATTTACTACCACTATTCATGAACCATCTCCACCATTACCGATCTATACTCTACATCTTCGATCTCCACTATACCATGGTTGATTCACCGATCTAGTTCTAAATCTATACCAATCTATTTGTTTCAATGGTCCTGTTCAAAAAAAGAAAAAAAAGAAAAAAAGTTGTTTCAATGGTAAAATCAACTCCAAATAACTCCAAGCAACAGTGTTTTTTTAGATCTTACCTCTCTTCCTTTTCTCTGTCTTTATTTTTAAATCATATCTGCTGCTAATTTATTTTTCAATGATAAATTTATCAATCTTTGGTTTTGTATGCATATGTAGGATATGAGTGTCTTGTGAGTAAGTGATTGTAAGTGTGAATGTGAAGGAGTAAATTGGCGTCTGTAATTTTTTACAAATCACTCAGTGATAAATTTATTACTAATACATTTAGTGAAAATTATCACTGAATGTATCTTTAATTCTTTTGTTGATTTTGTATTGATCTATGCTGGTGAAGACTAATGAAAACTATTTGCTGGTAAAACTTTAGGTTGTATTTGGTAGAATTTTAGAATTATGATTTGAAAATAAAACTGTATTTTAAGTTTGAGAGTTTTGGAATTATAATTTGAGAGTAGAAAATTTGTTTGATTATGAATTTTGAAAAGAATTTTGAATTGAGTGATATGACATATGATATTTGATTAAAAAATTTACAACTTGTAACCAATCACACAACCTAAAATTCTGTTCAAATCTCATAAAAATTTTATAAAAAATCCCAAAATATTTTTTATTTAGAGTACAAAAATAACAAAGCAAAAAAAAAAAAAAAAAAAACATGAACATCAATTTGATCAACCTATTTGGACGCCTAGGAGAATGACCTGATAGATGTGTTTTGAAAAGTGGGTACGGAATCAATTTTTTAAAATTGTAGACAAACAGAGCACTCAAACTATATTGTGGAATTATATTTGAAAAGCTCTACCAAACACAACCTCTCTCATCTCTCTCTTGTTGCTACTAGAATTAAGGAGGCAGTGGGAATAGTAATGTGGTGGAGATGAACATTTGTTTTTGTTGAACAATGGTCAGAAAAATATTATTGAAAATTGCCTGAACTCAGAAGTAATTGCCAGTAGTAAAAAATGGCAGTCGGAGGTGGCCACTAGAGGTTAGAGGTAGTCGCTAAAGGTTGAAGGTTGTTGCCGGTGACCGGAGGTAATTGTTGGTAGTAGTAGTCATGACAGTAGTGTTATGGTTGATGTGTTGGATAGATTAGTTTATGATATTTTGCAGATATTGATAATTAAAACAGAAGCAAGACCTATAGATAAATAAGCCTAATCAATAGGACCAGCCCGTTAGTACCCTTTAAAACTTCGAGTTAGATATTGGGCCTAAACGGGTCACTTTGCTGGATTATCTTTCTAGAAAATGTTTGAGACCCGCGAAAAATTCTTATAATTTGATTCACAATGATGTGATATAAAATAACTCATAGAAACCCATAATTTTAGATCCACAAGTAAAGATGTTGGGGCCGTATATCATTAGATGTGTAACAAATTAAAAGTTTACACATATCATGCTACATCATTGTGGGTCAAATTGTAAGACTTTTTTGCGAGTTTTAAACATTTTCCGTGGTATAATAAGTGTCAATTTTGATTTGTTAAAACACTTAATGGTAAGATCAGACTCATTTGCTATATCATTGTAGGTGCATTTGTAGGTCTTAAAGTGTGAATTTTTAGCATTTCTCTTCTATTTTTTTAAAGGAATTTTCAAATGCAAGAATTGTGATTAATTTTTGAGTTTTTGTGTTTTTATTTTTTTATTTTTGTGTTAATTTTTGAGTTTAAAGTACCGGAAAGTTAACTCCCAACCCACCCTTATAGTAATATGTGTGGTCCAAATGTCAACATAAACACTTTTGATGCAATCTAAAAGAACAATTGCTAAATAGTTGCAGTATTTATTCTTTTCACACTGACTGACTAAGATCTAGCACATTTCTCCAATTTGCTTGACAGCAATTATTTTTGTTTTTGTTGGAAAAGGGCATGACAGCATGTTATAGCCTCTTTTGAAAATTGTTTTAAAAAAAATAATAATAAAAATAAAATTATTATTTTATTAATTTATTTGAGTCATATCATCTCTTTATTTTTTTATATATCTTTTTATAATAAATAAAAACTATTTTTTTTTTTTTTTTGCACTTTGCAAACCAACCCTAACGCTGTGTTTGGATGCGGATTTAGGAAGAGATTTGAAAAAAAAAAAAAAGAAGGTGAAATGTAAATAAAATATAAATATGGGATCTCTGCTGTCCTGGAGGCATAGCAGACACTATTGTGTTGTCAAATGGGTCTATTTTGTGACCCATTTTGATAATCCAAATCATTTTGGATAGAATATACCTATTAAAAATTAAGTTGATTGGATATTATTAACCATTTCATCGAATAGCATTTATATCTACAAAAATAAATGACAGTTGCGATTTGAAATATAAATATGAATAAAAATGTGAGTAGATGAAAAGGTTAACGGATACAATTAACTTGATTTTTTGCAAATATGTTATATTCGATGTATTCCAAAATGTGAAGGGTTCGGATCATTAAAATAGGCCCAAAATGAGCCCATTTGGCTACACAACAGGGACCTCAATTCCATAAAATATTCTTACATTTTATCTAATTTCACACACCTTTTCTTTTTCATTTTTCTTTTCAATTTTTTTTTTTTTAAATCTCCAACCAAACATAGCGTTAGTACTATATCTTTTCTAATTTTTCTAACAAAAGAAAAAGTTTAAGAACAAGTACAATTTTTGCATCTACAAATTGAATATGTTAGCAATCATAAATAAGAAAAAAAAAATTTCAATTTTTATATCTCATATCTATATATTATGTGTTCCTAACACTATTGATAAAAAAAGCTTATGCCTCCGTTTGAGAAGTGGGTTGGCTTTTCGGCTATTTTAGCCTGGGTTATTTTAGCATGGTTTGGAAAGGATTTTTTGACTTTTTGATTTTTTTTTTGTGAGAGAGGATTGTAATGATTATGTGTTGGATTTGATGTTTTATTTTTTGTATCTAAAATAGCTTATTTTATTTTTTTGTGACTATTTTAGCCCCTAACTCACCCAAACCTTCTTGCCAAACACCACCTATGTCACTTAGAAACTTCACTTGTTCTAACATTCAAACATAATATGTCATATTTTTATTTATTATTTATTATTTAATGTAATAAATTTATAATAATAAATTTAACTTTAATATTATTAATTTTATTTATTGTGAGTATATCGCATCAAGTGATAGAAAAATATAATAAAAAAACAATTCACTAATAAAAATTTTGTACTGAATTTCTTATCAAAATGATGCGCAACAATTTTTAAAAAATCACAATGATAATTTTTTTGTTATAGAGTGATAGTACTCAAGATTATCATATCATTTTTAATAAAAATTTACCGCTCAACATCTCTTTCTTTCTTTGTTTTTATTTCTTTTATTTTATTTTTTAATTTTGTTGTCAAAAAGTTGGGCGGCTGTGAAAGTCCACTTGTTGTGGTCAATAAATTGTGTTCCAAAAGACAAACCCGAAATTTTCTATAAGAAAATGAAAAAGATTAATATAATGATGATATTACGTAATGATGGACACGTGATGTTGTGTTTAATAATAAACAATTATGCTATTGTAGAATACCACATGATTGTGGCTCCGATTAAATGGTATTTTGTGGTTTAACTTTTGTATTTATTTTATTCTAAATGATGTAAATATATAATCTCTTGTTATATGTTGAACGAGCTAAGGCTCCATTTGGAGAATTAAATTTTTAGTTAAAAATTATTATAAATTATTATATTATATTATTTTTTATGCATTTCTTATTAAAATTAAAAAATAATTAAAATAGTTAATTTTCAAATCACCAAAGTAAAACCATTTCTAAAATAATCTTTTTTGTATTTGTTGCCTCCAGTGAGAGTGTTAACTTGTGTGCTAATTGTACAGAGGTTAATTTTGGAGAGAGAGCAAGAGAAGGAGAGGAGAGAAAGAAGGTGTGGGAATGACAGATTTATATTTATTTTTCGTTTCTATACTCACTTAACGCTTACACTAACAGCTATTTTAGGAAAATAGTTATAATTAATTTTTTGGTTAAAAATTTCTTATAAACTGTTTAGAAGTAGCTTTTTTGTGAGAGAGGAAGTGAGTTATAATCTGGGAAGTGGATTATAACCCACTTCTCAAAAGGGGCCTACGTACTAATTCATTCTGGGTTCGTTAATGGGTTAGTTTTTTCACTTTGTGATTTTTTAATTATTTTAATTTGAGATTAAAAAGTCTTGTTTGGAAATAATTTTTTGATTTTTTGTGAAAGAAATAATGTAATGATTATGGATTAAATGTGATATTTTATTTTATTAGACTAAAAAACCTATTTTATCTTTTTGTGACTTTAATAGCTCCAAACCCAACCCAATCCTTCTTTCCAAATGAAGCCATTAACAAATATTTAATATATAAAATTAAGTATCATTTTTAATACATAATTTTAACCATCTTGTTAAGAGTTCGTTTGAGAAATGGGTTGATTTTTTGACTTTTTACCTATTTAACTTGGGACTAAAAAACCTCGGTTGAGAAGAAATTTTTAACTTTTTTGACTTTTTGTGAGAGAAATAATATAATAATTATGAATTGGATGTGACATTTTGTTTTATTAAACTAAAAAACCTATTATATCTTTTTGTGACTAAAATAATCCAAAGTCCAATCTAATCCAAGTTGTCAAACGAAGGCTAAACATTGTTCTTAGGTTTAAACGTGTCCTATAAAAGAATATTAAAATAAAAATTTAAATTAATTAAATATCTATAATTTATTGTTTGAATTACATTTATTAAAAAATAAATAGTATATTTATAAAATCATATTTTTTATTTAATTTTATAAGTAAAATATAATCCAAATATATAATTATTAGTAATATTCAACATTTTAAATTTTTGGGACAATTACAAAAAAACAAAAACAAAAACAAAAAAGTTTCAGAATTTAACCCTTGTAACAAAATAAAACCTGAAATTTCAATTTTATCAATTTAAATTCTGATATTTTTATTTGTTTTCAATCTAAATTATTTGTCCATTTTCATTAACTAAAACCGGTAAAGAAAATAGTGTTTTAGTTAATAAACAAAATATCCTTATCAATTAATTTTAATGAATAAAATATTAATTTTTCATCAATTTTATTTAAGAAAAATAGACAACTGGTTCATATTAAAAACAAATCAAAAGTTTAAATTTTAAATTGACAAAAAAATTCATGATTTATTTTGTTATAAGAAAATTTAAAATTTAAATTGACAAATTAAAAACTCCTACTTTATTTTATTATACGAGTTAAATCCTCAGATTTTGTAATAATTTTCTCTAATTATTTTTGAGAAGGGAGTGTTTGGCAAGTTGGGTTTAGACTATTTTTTGGCTAAAATTTACAAAAAAGACAAAATATACTAAAAATAGTTAAAAAGATAAAACATCACATTAAATTTATAATTATTTTATTTTTTCTCTAACAAACATTACATCTAATTACAAAAAAATCTAACTTATATTTCCAAATATAAATATTTTAATCTATTAAAATAACCAAAAATTAAAATAACTTACTAAAATAACAATTTCTTAAACACTCACAGTATATGAATATTTTTACCCTAAAGTAGAAAGTTGTGTTACTACTGAGATATGAAATAATAAAAAATGAAACAAAAAAGTATTATACTAATTGTTTAATTATTTTGATGAACACTAAACCATAAATTAATGATATAGTAACACAACAACGAAACAAAATTAAAAAGAAAATGCTACAGTCTCAAATTTTTTTACTAAATAAGTGACTAAATGTCTCATAGGTATGAAGTCCACAAAATTACAGACTCTATACTCATATTAGACATTTAATTATTTATTTGGTAGAAAATTTAATATCCTACCATTATAACCAAATCCAAAGCAATTAACAACAAACTAAAATTGTAACACACCGAGCTCTTATATCCATATCTACTTTCTGTAGATCCTACTCTTAGCTGGAAATGGAGGAATGCTCTGTTCATTTCTGAATAAATTCTGTGGATCAACCATGGTCTTCACTCTCACCAACCTATCAAAATTACCCTTAAAATACATCAACCCATAGACTTTACCTTCATTGTAACTGTCCTTCCCATTGTGTGTGATTCCAATATCAAGATCTCTGTAGCATAGAAATGCTTCTCTAGGGGCCTTTGACACAAATGGAGTCATGAAACTGTGTAACTCTCTGATTTGACTCATATAGTTCTTGTATGCTTCAACCCCTTCATCTTCCCAACTCACTGAGTACTGGATTTTGAATATGTTTCCGGCACGGTGGGGGAACGGTTTCGCCGCCGCCGGAATTTCACTCATTCTCCCTCCATATGGGTTGAAGACGAATCCAGTTTTTCCCAATGCGATCATCTTTTTCCAAATCGATTCTAACCCAGTTTTGGAAATCGGAGTTTGAACATAATCCGATTTTCTCTTCTGAAATTCAGCAGCGTAGGTTCGATCGAGCAGGACATTTGGGGATGTCTTTGGGTCGAAATTTGCCCAGTAAAGCACAGATTGAATCCAACTCATTTCCATACAATCCTGTTTTTGCAAACCCAGTTCAGGAAAGTCTCTGTTCATCACTGTCATGAGTTGTTTTGAATTACCAAGAAACATTGAAATGAATGTTGCTCGAATCGTCTTCACGCCCTTTTGTGTTCTGCTACTAATTGGTTGTATCAGAACCCTCATGAACAACCCATTATCGATCTTGTCTGCAACGAATTGCCATCGATGAACAAGCTCTGTTGCATTCTGATCCAACGTTTTCTCAACCCGAAAAACCGTTACAGTTTCCGGCACCGGAACAAGCCTAATTTTATACGACAGAACCACAGCGAAGCTAGCGGCGCCGCCGCCAGTCACCGCCCAAAACAAGTCCTCACCCATGGCTTTCCGATCCAAAACCCGGCCATTAACATCAACGATTAGACAATCAACAACATTATCGATCGACAAGCCGTACTTTCTCAACATGTTGCCGTAGCCGCCGCCGCCGATGTGGCCGCCGATGCCGACTGTGGGGCAAACTCCGGCGGGGAAACCGTGGGTTTTGCTGGTGGATGCGATTTTGAAGTAGAGTTCGCCGAGTGTGGCTCCGGATTCGACCCAGGCGGTGTTGGTGGTGATGTCGAGGTTGATGGAGCGGAGGTTGAACATGTCGAGGACAATGAAGGGGGCAGCGGCGGAGGAGGTGTAGGAGATGCCATCGAAATCGTGGCCGCCGCTGCGGATTTTGAGTTGGATTTTGGTGAGTTTGGAGCAGAGGACTGCGGCCTGGACGTGGGAGTGGAGAAGGGGGGTGATGATGAGGAGCGGTTTTGGGGTGGAGGAGGTGTTGAAGCGGCGGTTGCGGATGTAGGATTGGAGGACGGTTGGGTAAGATGGGTTGGAGGAAGTGTAGACTATGGAGGAGATTTGGTGTTGTGGAGTTGAGTGGTTTGATAGGCATTTAATGAAGGTTTGATAGTTGGTTGTTGAATCTATGGCTGCCCATGATGAAATAGGAAGAAGAAGAAGAAGAAGAAGAAGATGATGATGAAACAGTAGTAATGGTGATGAAGTTTTCTCCATTGTTTGTTTGCTTGTTTTGGTTTTTTTGGGTAATGAGAAAATTTATGGGCACATTAGAGGGTTACAATCCACAAAGGAAAAGTTTCGAGGACCCAAAAAGCTTCCAAAAGGCTCAGTTTAATTAGATAAATAATATAAAAAATAAAAATAATCAGTGTGTTTGTTTGAGTTTTTTTAATTAAGTTTTTTAAAAATTGATTTTTTTAGTTTTTGTGTTTTTTTTTTTGTTTTTAGTGAATATTTTTTAAATTTTAAACATTTTTTTTTAAAATTTTTTTAGATACACTTTACTTAGATGTATCTAAAAAGTAAAAAATTTGTGAAAAATATTTTAAAAAATTAATAAATATATAAAAATACAAAAAAATATGCTGAATTCTTGTATTTTTTTTTGTATTTTTGGTATTTAGTAAATTTTTAAAAGATTTTTTTTTATAATTTTTTACTTTTTAAGTGTATTTATGTTAGGTGTGTCTAAAAAGTAAAAAAAATTGCTTAAAATATTAAAAAAATTCAGTAAAAACAAAAAACACGAAAAATAAGAAAGTAGAATTTTCTGAAAAGTGTTTTGAAAAACTAAAAACCAAGGGCTTGTTTAAGTAGAGAATTTTAGAGGTGCTTGGAAAGTGGAGTTGATTAAAACAACTTATTAAAAGATAAAATAGATTAAAATAATTTATAAGAGAAAAAATCATATATGACTTATAATTATTTTTTTTTTTCATAATTGTTAAATCAATAAAAAAATAATAATCAACTTTTTGAACACAAGTATTTTAGCAAGATTATCAAAAACCTAAATAATTAGTCAAAAAAGTTAAAAAGTCAAAAAATCAACCCACTTTTCGAACAAAGCCTATATATTTGTTAGTTAGACTAACAATTTCTTACGAAATGTAAGAGAAAATTCATCTTTTTTCACAAATCTTAATAAGCTTCTTTTTTTTTTTTTTAATCCAAATTTCTCCTCACGACTCTCTATTATACCATGATTATTTTTTTTCTCAACAAAATTCTAATATATTTAAATTTTAATTATTATATAATTAATTTAAAATATTACGTAAACGATGTCATGTAATGTTTTGAAATTACAGAATAATTATTCGACTTTTAGATGTACCAACAAAGCAATTATTAGATTAGATTATTAATGTGAATCTTAATCTGCTATCAAAATTTATAGGAAAATTATATGTAGGTAGGAGATAGGAAAAAAATTTACAAATACATGAGAGGTGTAAGTGTGTGTAGTGAGATATAAATAAAAGACAGGAAGATGTAAGTATTACTTGTACCCTTATATATTGGTAATTTTTTTTTTTTCTCACTTACATGTAATACCTCCAAATTTATATGGCAAATTGGTAATAATATGAAGGAAAATTACTTCTCAGTGATAACTTTTAAAAATTATTATATATTAAAGAAGAAAATTATAATTATAATTATTAGGATAAATTACGTCATATAAAATAATAAAATAATATTGATATTCTGTTCATGTCATTTCAAGTGAAATAACAACCATCTTATTTAGTTTAACTCACACAAAAAATTGAGTTTTTTTAAAAATATTTTTTGTGGTTTTTTTTTTACTAATTTATTTTTTAATATTTTTTATTTTATTTTTTAGATATAACTAATCTAGATATACTTAAGAAATATAATATTTTGTGATTTGTTTTTAAATTCACCCAATACAAAAATATATATGTACAAAAATTCAGTAATACTATAATATATGTAAATGGCGATGTTGGGTAATATTATAATCAATGTGGGCGAATAGACGAGAAAGAAAAATAATGTTGAAAATAAAAATGAAAATTTCTATTTATATATAATAATTTATACAAAAAATATCATAAAAATATTGTAATAGTGGTATTATTGTAAATATAAATTATGTTTATAGTATGTTTTTGTTTTAAAGTGAAATGTCACTATTAAATTATATCCTTATGTTTCAAAATTTTATATAAAATTTATGTTTGTATATTATCACTCAACAAGAATATGTTTAAATAGAATTTAATAGTAGAAAGTTGTAAAATGTAATCACCATGATAAGAAAAGAAAAATTATAGAAAAAAGAATAAAATAATTATTTAAAAAATTTTAAGGTATAGTATTAATAATTTAAGAAATAATTTGTACTGAGAAGGAAAATAATGTAATTTTTTGAACGTAAAGGAAGAATGAAATCATGTGTAATTTACCCTAATTATTAATATTTTGTAATTAATTTTCTCATACCCACTGCATTGATATTTTCCCTCGTATGAATGCATTGATTGAAGATGACTTGTCAATAGGCGTGTCGGTAGGGATGTTTTTGCAATTTTGAGAGCTCCAAAAGAGAAATTATTCCCCACAAAAAAAAGAAGAAGAAGTAATTGGTCAGTTATAGGCGTCATGTGATATTCTATAGGTAAAGAAAGTAAAGTTCTTAATTTTATATTAATTAATTAAAAATATAAAATAAATAAAAATTTATGATTGGTCAAAAGATGACTGCCTAATGCCCCTCCATCCTCTAATAATTTTTCTCCAAAGTGGCTACTTAAATTATCAATGATTTTGACAACAACACCCCATGTGCATTTTCTGGACCAAAGACAAAGCATGATGCATCGGGCTGTCTGTATATAGCTTACGGTAGGTTAAGTTTAGCTATTTAAAATAAGTATACGTTTTTTATTTTTTATTTTTTTTTCATTGCATTAATTTTTTTATATATATCTTTTTATAAAAAGATAAAAATATATTTATTTAAATTATTTCAAAATACTGTCAAAATATTTGGTATAGAAGTATTTGTCAAAATATTTGGTAAAATTTTTATTTATAATTTATTAGATATAAATAATTTTAAACAATTAATTATTTAAAATTAATAAATAAATATTTTATTTTTTATTTTTTATTATCAACTTTTAACTTAATTTTTTTTTACAAATAGAGTCACTATCTTTTATCTGCTTCTAGCCTATTTTGACAAATTGATTAAAAGTTAATTTTTAATTTTTTTATTTTTTTAAGTCATATCATCTTGATATTTTTTTAAATAATTATAAAATTAACTTTTACTCAAATCTTTAAAATAACTCTGTGTCATCTTAATTCATTGTATTAATGTTCCTGGCTTTCAATTTCACACGATAAAGTGACTAATATCGTATACACATGTGAAAAATATTTAAACATACCAAAAAATGTCATCATCAAAATCACCGACTTCTCGTGTATAAATTTATATATAAATATATTATTTATATTGATAGTTGCGAAAAAAATGAAAATTCAGTGATTTTATTGATAAAGGTTTTGGATGTATGATCATAGAAAATCTTATATATGCTAAAAATTGTTTAAAATATTCTTCATAATGCATGTGTTTTGAAAGGTATAAAAAAAATATTGCAAAATTTTGATAGTATTTGGTTTAATTTTTAAATTAATATTTGGATCAAAAAATTAAAAACACATATTTGATTAATAAATTTTAAAACTCTTTTCAAAATTATTTTTTCACTCTCTTCTCTCCTTTTTTATTTATTTATTTTTTTTTTATTAATAAATCAATTGATCACTTTTTCTCTCATTTCTCCTCTCTTTTCTCTCATTTTCTCACATTCTACACACTCATTTATTCAACTATAAAATTGTTGTATAAATTGTGGAATAACATAAAACAAATAGATTCATATTGAACAAACAATTAAAAATTTCAGAACTAGAATATGGTGGAATTTACAAAAATTTATAATAAAATAAAATTAGCAAAATGAAGTAAACCAAAGCCTGTACTAGACAGTGTCCTTAAAACAGATTTATCACCACACTAATTGGGTACTGGAGGTTGTCCGACGTCTGTTTCTCAAGATACGACGATTGGACCAACTGCAGCAATGCACCGACTGAGTAGTTTCGGCGAACAAAACTATGACAACACACTCACTAGAAAGAATATAAAATGGGAAAAACTTTTGAAGACAAGAAGAAAAATTATGGGTTCAAAGAATGAAAGAGAAGGGTTTCTTTTTATACACATGAAGGGAAAGAGGAAAAGCCTCCAGTAATTAGAGCCTCTCACAAATGTAGAAATTAATTTTATATTAATTTGCAAATTGAAAGGTGATGCTCTTAAAATGTAGATCATACACATAGGTTTTGTGTATAGATTAATTGTATGATCTACCAATTAATTTTATATCATACACATAGGTTTTGTGTATAGATTCCTGCAGCTTATACATCTGGCTTAGCCTAAAAAGAATAAGATGGGTTGGATAAGCCCAACCCATACACTCAATCTATTCCAGCAAGCCCAAACCCAAGCCCGAAGATCTAAGATCCACGATTCATGACCCATAGATCACGGATCACGGACCACGAACCCAGCCCAGTTCGATCTGTAGCTCGACTTTTTCGCGCCCCCTTTCGGAAACTCAGAAGAAGCCCTACAGTTTGGACTCCCTCGGTTCTGAATCTAATCTCACAAGGGCAATGTGAAATTGATAAACACCAAAGAGTCCAAATTCGGCAAATCTTTTGAAAAATCAATTTTGAATCAAAAATGTCAAAATTGGACTGCTTTGCCAGATATAGAGTCGCCACCTAAATATTTTATTTTGGAAAAATTTGGAAAACCCATGACTCGTGCCAAAGGCCACGTGTCTGTCATCACCAAAGTTGCCTCGACTTGGTAACTTAGGTACGAGAGGGGAAGGTCATGAATTGAGCACCCCTGCTTGCCCGATCAAAGATCAACCTCTACTAATCATAATATGATTTTTATCAACATTATATACTCTTGTTCCGGTTTATTAGGCTAGCATTACTATGTGATACGCACCCAAGATATAGATTAGTTTGCCCGAATTGGAACAATTCAATTTCATGTTTGTTTTTCGAAACGAGTTTGATTTTGCCACTTAACAAAGTGGGCTTAAAGTTTACGAATTTGCCACTAGACAGAGTGGGCTTAAATATACATTTATTAAATCATTTCAATTTAAGCAACAAGCCTTCATCCATAGGCATTCATGCAATTTATCAAGTAAGCACTTAGCCTCATGGCAAACATGCTAGTTATGGCAATCAATCACACTCATGCAAGTATGCTAAAGTACTAAAAACTCACCTAGTACTCCAAGCTAAGATAAAACAAAAAAGTTAGAAAAAAATACATAATTCCCAAACATGCAAAATGTCTAATACAACACATGCAACTAATAGGCTCGGCTACTAATATGTCATATGAATCGATTTGATAACATGCGGTCTAAGCACGTATTCAAAGAATTATTGAAACGACAATGCAGTTTGAATGATGAACCGAGCCTTGGTGCATGCAATATAAATGAATGGATGCAAGCGTGAGATATGCTAATTGAAACGTGATGCTCTTAAACTAACCATCGTAAGCTAGTAAATAAAAGCGAGAAAGACGTAGAGTTGGAAGACATACACATTATTACAGTATGCTCTCACGAAGGAGAGTCCGAATGAATAAACTAATATAACTAGCTAACCAATTAAAGTTAATTAAGCTAATTATTACAAACCAAATAAGTAGCTAAACTAATCAACTATTTATAACAAAACTTGAATTAACTAGCTAATAAGCTAACTAATTAAATAATTACAACACAAGTGAAAATAAACTAAGTAATTAAACTAAGTGATTAACTACTCTTCTTCGGGAAATGAAAGATGTGCATGCGCATGCTCGATTTCCACCTAAAAAGACCATCGTTTGGCTCCCGAAAGTCTCTATTTGCATAGTTGAACACTTCCAAAACAATTTTGCTCCACCTTACCAACATTCTGCTGAGATTTGTATCAGCGGCATTATTGCGGTAAAGATTGTCGGCCACCTACCAGCCATGAAAGTGGCTTGCCAGCCACTGATACACAGGTTCATCTTGTTGTAACAGAGGACAAAGCGAGCATATCTGAGGGTATTTTCAAGGGTTATCTCATAACTCAACCCTCATTTTCATGAGCAAATCTAAGGAGTTGTGAATCTTAAGCTACAAACCACCAATTCAAGCAATTTTATTGCATGATGGCTTGTGACTTAAAATATGTAAGCTCAATGAATGCAAAACAAGACACAAGCCTCCTCCCTTTCATGAATGATCAAGGGAAGGAGTAGACCTTAGAGACTTGGATAATTTCATCACTAGCAAGTATGAAATGGTCCAAGTTCCATGTGTTCAATTAATGTCTGATTGAACACAACCAAACATTATCTTGCTCACTTTTAGTCTGAAGTTTTTAGTTACTCATTTTAACTTACCAACCATTCTTTAATCCAATTAAGTCCATTGGTGAGTAAGTCTTCTAAATGAGAAGGAAGCTTCAAACAAGGGGTAGTTTAAGGCAAGAGAGAAATGTCATGCATTGATAATGAACCCTCAAAAGAAGATTAAACCATTAAGCATGGCCCTCAATCTCAAGCTTAAACAATTCCAAGGTTGAAACAACTCTCAAAGCAAACAAAAAGTCAAGAAATGAGGGAGGTTGCAGAGATTGTGCTTGCTGAAATTAAGTATGAAAAGCACTAAAAACATACAATCAACTCAAACAAGTGGTGTCTAAAGGCCTAAAACACCAAGCTTGTGAGGACACTTACACTACAAGCATGCAATACAAGACTCAAATGACCTAAACAACCCAAAACAAAGTTAAAACAGTCCAAAATAGAGCCTAAAACATGCTGGAATTAAGCTATAAGAAGCTAGAAAAATAAGTTAACACATGGAGCTAACTAGGCTAGCAAACAAGACACAAGGATGGGAGGTAACCCCTCCAAATTTGGACTTCAAAACCTGATTTTCACCACTAAAAATACTCTAAAATTCAGTGTTCAAAAGCCCAACAAAAAGCTAGTTTGAAAGTGGAAAACAAAGGTGGAAAGGCCTTACAACGAAGGATTCTCAACTCTAGGACAAAATAAAAAAGTCTGTAAGCTTGTCAAATCATTATATGGTTTGAAGCAAGCTCTCAAGCAATGGCATGAGAAGTTTGACAATGCTATGTTGTCAAATGGGTTCAAAATCAATGAGTGTGACAAATGTATATATGTCAAAGACACTGACAGAGGTTATGTCATTTTGTGTCTATACGTAGATGACATACTCATTGTTGGTAGTAATGATGAAATGATTTGAACTACCAAGAGATTGTTAAACTCCAAGTTTGACATGAAAGATATAGGCCTTTGGATGTTATTTTAGGTATTAAGATTACTAGAACATCTGATGGTATTGTACTTTCTCAATTTCATTATGTTGAGAAAAGACTTGAGAAATTTGGTAAATCAGATACAAGTGTGTCTAGGACATCGGTAAACGTAAGTCTACATTTGACAAAAAATAATGGTGAGAGTGTTTCTCAGCTAGAATATTCTTGAGTCATTGGAAGTTTGATGTATCTGATGAGCTGTACAAGGCCGGATATAGCCTACTCTATTAGGAGGCTTAGTAGATACACGAGTACTCTGAATACTACTCATTGGAGGGGCATTATGCGGGTGTTAGGTTATCTAAGCTACAACCGGAGTTATGAGCTGCATTATACCAGATACCCAGCAGTACTAGAAGGGTATAGTGACGCTAATTAGATATCTGATATATAAGACTCCAAATCCATTAGTGGTTATGTATTTACCCTCGAAGGGGTAGCTATGTCTTGGAAATCTTCTAAGCAAACGTGTATATTGAGATTAATGATGGAATTTGAGTTTATTATTTTGGATAAAGCAACTAAAGAGACTAAATGGCTTCGCTAATTCGTTGACGATATTCCACGTTAGTTGAGACTTGTGCTAGTCATCTGTATTCATTGTGACAGCCCATCGGCGATTAGACGAGCACAGATTAACTTGTATAATGGAAAGTCTAGATATATTCGTCGTAGACATAATTCCATACGACAACTACTCTCGAATAAAGTTGTCACTCTAGACTATGTAAAGTCTCAGGACAACATTACGGATTCGCTAACCAAATAGTTAAATCAAGTGTTAATAGAGAAGTCATTAGAAGAAATGGGGTTAAGGCCTTTAGTGTAAGGTGTTACCAAAATGGAAACCTAACCTAGTTGACTGGAGATCCCAAGATGTAGGTTCAATGGGACAACCTAATTGCGTGTAACGGTGGTATGTCACTGATGAGGTTAAACTTCCAACCATTCCTTTTATCAGTGATACCTGCAAGTGTAGAAGTTAAGCTGAGCTTTTAATGACTCTAGTTTGTTAAGCTATTGAGCTGAGTATAGCAGGATACTCAAGTAAAGTCATCTATGTGAGTGTGAAGTGGGGCCACTTCTATAAGAATTGACAGGGCCTAATTCTTTAAACCATTCACAAAACCAGGCTAGTGTTCCAAGTCCAAACCGGACACAACAGTGAGAATAGAACAATGGTTGAAGTAATTCCTGTGTGAAGTCTGTTATCTTGGTTTACTGTCACGACCCAAACCCGGCCCTATGGATTTAGCAAATGTAAGGCGATGTCAAGAGATTAGAAGGCACCTTAACGATGTCTGATAAAAGCAGTACTGAGGCGCGGAAGCCAATACAGTATATAAATAATGTCAAATGAGCTGTGACAGTCTGTATGCCAAAAGATTTTCCATACATTTATGCAGTCAAAAGCGATGCAGTCTATACCAATATCTATAGTCACTCGGTCAGGACCTAATCCCTTGATAACGAGATGAAAGCATTCGGTTTATACAAAAGCGGTGAGGCGATGCTGAAGGGAATGCTAAGACACCCCTAAGCCCTGGCATGATAGGCTTGGAACCTCGTAGTGAGGCACGTAAGCTGGCTTGACAAAACTGGAATAAACCCGACGCGTCTAGCTTTGGTCTGGTGCCTGTACACCTACATATATATACATGAGCAGTGAGCTAAAGCCCAGTAAATAACATAATGCGTAAAGAAGTTTAGAATGAATGTCCATACAGTAACGAAAACAGTTCAATTAAATCAGTATATCAGTTGTTCGATGCGATATGATCATATGTGGTACATCCATTAGCGAAAGAATATGATGGGTCTTAAAAGACCGAGCGATAATGATGGCCATCAATCGATCAACGATAGTGGTTCCACGAGGCAACCGAGATATCTCTGTCTGATAAGCGATGATAAGTGCTAAGGATGCCCTGTCTGATTCAGAATATAGGACATACATTCGTTCAGTAAACAATATCCGTTCAGTAAACAATTCAGTTCAGTATTCAAAAGATAATCATTTTGAACATATCTTTACACAATTGCTACTCACAGTGTTCTGGGCTATCAGTAGTTAGAGCGTCTCCTCGAAATGCCAACCCTAAACAGTTAACAGATTGAACACACTTTGAGTTACACAGTTGGGAAATGGAATAATTAACTCCCTATTATGCCTCGGTGTGTTCTACATCTATATCCTCATTAAGATGTCTTAAACTAGGCCTAAGAATGCCTAGGATGGGATGAGGATGCAAAGATGTGCCTGACAGTTCAAAATTTTGAAAAGAGTCCGCTCGGCGCGAGTTTCGCTTTCGGCGGACACGCAAACAAAGGTCCCCGCTCGAGCGTCAATATCCCCGCTCGAGCGTGTCACCCAACACTCCGCTCGAGCGTACATTTTCCCGCTCGAGCGGTCTGATGAACAGCGCAAAAATCTTGGATGTCGATTTCTCGCTGAAGCGCCATCACTTCGCCGAGCGGTAATCAGTCAAAAATACTAGGAGCTTGATTTCCCCGCTCGAGCGGCACTTCCCCCGCTCGAGCGGACGACCAAAATCTGGAAAACCCAGATTCGAACTCCAAGTTCCAAACACAGTTTTCAAACACCAAAATCGATCCTCTTGGCCCATTTTCTGGAAAAATTCTTGTAAACACATAATATTACTTGATTCAAAGCTCAATTGGTAAAATCAAAGCCCAAGAGGAGTTTAATCAAGCTCATTTCCAAACCAATTTTCAAGAACATGCAGGAATAACATTCAAACATGACATGCATGCATTCAAACCAATTCTGACTCAATGTGATGCTCTAATGAGCTCAATACTTTGAAAACATGATGGTTTCATGAACCTTAACTAGAACTTGTACATGCATGCAACAATTAGCTATGAAGTCCACTCTAAATTCAACAAGGAACACATGCATGCAAAGATTAAGCTTCAATTCAACACTTTTGGCCCAAATCATGTCTTAGTTCTACAATGAAGCATGAATCATGCAAGAACTAGCTTAATGACAACAATAAGAGGATGAATTTTCTTACCTAAGTCTTCAATTAGGAGAATACAAGCTCAAGTTTGTAATTTATACTTCAATCTTCAAGCTTCTTAGCAAATCAACAAGATGAATGCACTCTCTCCCTTTCTCTCTCTCTAAATTCGGTGGGAGCAAAGAAATGAAGCTGAGCAAATGTTTTGGTGTAATGTATGCAAGGCTCAACAAGTGCAAGGTAGTGGGCCACTACATGGCCTTTTGGTAAATAAGGCCAACTTTGCAACATACCAACATTTAATCTAATTTAATCATACCTAATCACATTTCAATTAAATATGCCATAAAATCACATAAATTATGGTGATCCTAAAACATCAATCAGTTTACAGTTCGCCCGCCGATAAGGCCTTCAATTAGCAGTTTAAACATAAAACACGAACAGATATATCTAATCAATCGAACAGATAGAATATGCAATACAATAAATATACTCAATCAATTCAGGTTCAATTTCGATCGATTCGATTACTTTATTGATCCGTTATCGGTCATTATCGGTCTCGATTAGCGAATCAAGAATCAATCGGTCATTAATCGATGCAGTTGTTGTTGATCTCCTCCTTACAAAGAGTTTAGTCCTCTAAACTCGAGTTACCTTCATTCTGGAAGAAAACAAGATTCAGTGGAAACAAATCAGGATATCTCTTAGCCATGTCATCTTCCCTTTCCCAAGTGGTATACACGCTACCATGGTTTTGCCAGTCCATTTTCACCAGTGGGATCTCTTTGTTTCTCAGTTTCTTGATCCGTCGGTTTACAATCTGTATAGGCCGATCCTCGTAAGTGTAGTCATCACTCAACACTATCCGGGTAGGGTGAATCAATTAAAACGGTTCTCGAAAATAGTCTCTCAACAATGAAATGTGGAAGGCGTTATCATATGCTCCATTTCGGGAGGGCGCAACTTGATACGCTACGATTGATTTTCTCGATAATCTGATACGGTCCGACATATCTCGGCGCTAACTTGCCTTTGACTCCAAAACGAGTCTAGCCTTTCATCGGTGTCACTTTCACAAACACGTGATCACTCACTTCATATTCTCATCGTCTTCGTCGCATAACTCTTACATCTTTGTGCGATAACTCTTCTTTATGTCGATTTCAATTTCTCGGTCGTTTCATAAACAATCTCGGGCCCAAGCAAGGTCCATCTCCAACTTCGCCCAAACAAATTGAGATCTACATTTTCTGCCATACAATGCCTCGAAAGCGCCATCAATGCTTGAATAGTAGCTTGTTGTGGCGAATTCAACTAATGGCGGATGACTTTCCCAATCTCCCAAAATCAAGGACACACATTCTCGTAAATCTTCTAGAGTGCGGATGGTCCTTTTCGACCGCCATCCATCCGAGGATGATAGGCACTACTCGACCTCAATTCGATTCCAATGCAGATGGGATTTGCGAAAACCTCGACGTAAACTTCGAATCCCTGTCAGAAACAATAGACACAGGCACTCCATGCAGTCTAACAATTTCATCAATATAGAGTATAGCCAATCTGTCCGCATTATAAATTGTCTTGACAGGTAAGAAGTGTGCAGATTTAGTCAGTCTATCAACAATAACCCAAATAGAGTCCATACATTTTCTGGAGCGAGGCAATCCAACGATAAAATCCATCGTGATATGCTCCAATTTCCACTCCGGTATGGGCAAGAGTTGCGATAAGCTCTTGGTCGGCGATGTTCGCTTTGACTTGTTGGCAATGAAGACATTTTGACACAAAGTCGGCAATTTCTTTCTTCATTCGGCCACCAAAAATTACATTTGAGATCTTGGTACATTTTCGTATTCCCCGGATGGATCGAAAATTTTGAATTGTGGCCCTCCTGCAGAACTCTTCTTTTCAATTCGATATCATTCGCTACACACAGTCTTCCTTGAAAAGTCAGTACATTATTCTCAAATTTAAATCCCGGTCTCGGTTTAGACTCTCTCTTTTCGATGATCTTCTTCAAGAAGTCATCCAGTTGCTGTTTCTCCTTAACTTCTTCAATCAATACCGGTTGAGCAGTAATAGCAGCTATCGTTCCCCCTTGTTCCCTCAAAACAACTTCAATTCCAGATTTTTCAAGGTCACGAAGCAACTCTTTTTGTCCAGTGAGCAAACAAGCTAAGTTTGCAATCGATTTCCGGCTCAGTGTATCGGCAACGATATTGGCTTTTCCCGGGTGGTACAGAATCTGTAAGTCATAATCTTTAATCAATTCCAGCCATCTCCGCTGTCTCATATTCAGTTCTTTCTGAGTGAAGAAGTACTTCAGGCTCTTGTGATCAGTATATACTTCACATGTTGCCCCATATAGGTAGTGACGCCAGATTTTCAGTGCAAACACTACTGCAGCAAGTTCCAAATCATGGGTTGGGTAGTTCTTTTCATGCGGTCTCAGTTGTCGGGAAGCATAAGCAATAACTCTCCCATTCTGCATTAAAACACACCCCAAACCCTTATGAGAAGCATCACTAAACACAGTATAACCATCCCAGCACGAAGGTAAAAGTCGAAGCAAGTGCGATCACTAGCCGAGTTTTCAATTCTTGAAATCTTTGATTCCTTTGGTCGACCGGTCAAATGATGTCCCTTCATGTCGATTGAGTTAATGGTAGGGCTATTTTGGAGAAATCTTTGACAAATCTTCTGTAATATCTAGCCAATCCCAAAAAGCTTCGGACTTCTGTCACGTTGGTGGGTCTAGGCCAGTTCACTACGGCTTCAATTTTCTGCGAATCAACAGAGATTCCATCTTTGCTAACAACATGCCCCAAAAACATAACTTGATCAAGCCAAAATTCACATTTAGACAATTTAGCATACAGTTTCTGTTCTCTTAAGGTCTGTAGGGCAAGTCTCAGATGGTGTTCATGTTTTTCTCTAGTCTTAGAATAAATCAGGATGTCATCAATGAATACAACAATGAAATCATCAAGATATGGTTTAAAAATTCTGTTCATGAGGTCCATAAATGCGAGGGCATTACGTGACTCCGAATGGCATAACTAAAAATTCATAATGGCCATACCTCGTTCTAAAAGCAGTTTTATCAATGTCTTCTGGTTTCACTTTCAGTTGATGATACCCCGATCTGAGGTCAATCTTGGAAAACACTTGTGCACCCTGTAACTGATCAAACAGGTCATCAATGCGCGGTAAAGGATATTTAATCTTTGATTACCTTATTCGATTCGGTAATCAATGCACAATCTCAGTGAACCATCTTTTTTCTTTACAAACAAAACAGGAGCGCCCTACGGTGAAATACTGGGCCTGATAAACTTTTTGTCTAACAGTTCTTACAGTTGTACTTTCAATTCCTTCAGTTCAGTTGGGGCCATTCTGTAGGGAGCTTTGGATATCGGCTGTGTACCCAGAATCACATCAACAGTAAATTCAATCTCTCTGTCATTCAAATCCCCTGGCAGTTCATCTGGAAAAACATCTGGGAATTCTCTGACTATAGGAATACAGTTTACATCAGTTTTAACATTATCATCAATAGGTACAGTCAATATGGAACACAGATATCCTTTACACCCCTTTCTAATCAATTTAACAGCTTTCACAGATGAAATCAAATATGGAGGAGGTACTACTCCAACTTCATTGAATACAAATTCAGGCAAACCAGGTGGACGGAAAATAACTTGCTTGATATTTTTGTAACCAGTCCATCCCCAATATTACATCAAAATGATCAATATTCAATGGCAGTAAATCAATAAACAGATGTGCATCCCTAACAATAATTTCACAAGCAGGATACATATACGCACATGTCATGGATCCTCCTACAGTGACGATCTGACTAGCGAGATAATTCATAGGTTCTAAGGGTCTATTCAATTTACACGAAAAAGCATCGACACATAAGAATGTGTAGACCGAATCAATCGGTACATATGCATTTTGAGCACGAATAGGAGGATACGACACAATGATTCGATATTTTGCCGTCTCCGTACTAGGGCAAACACTCGGCCCTGCCTCATAGGCTCTTTCCCGGTAGCTTTGGGGTTAGGCTTTGGTGCTCTGATTGATCTCTTGGCGCTGCTGCAGCTCTCTTGCAGGGCGATGGAAGGGCAATCTTTCACCATGTGGCCCACCTTGCCACACCTGAAACAAGCACCTGAAAGTTTATAACAAACTCCCTTATGGTTGTTACCACATTCGGAACAGGGCGGAAAGGAACGGTTCCCTGGACTAGAAGTAGTCGTTGACTCTGTATTTTGCTTTTTGTTCAGTTGATTATGCTTGCCTTTCTTGAATTTGAAACCCTGCCTTTTGCCATGCCATCCAATTGTTGGTGTTTCAGATTGTTTCACTGCCTTGATGTTCTACTCGGCCATCAATGCTCGGTCAAGAACACCTACATAGGTCGGTAGTTTTAACACACTTATTATGTCCAGTATTGCAGCATTCAGGCCGCCTTCAAACCTTCAGGCCTTCTTGTATTCGGTGTCCACCATATGTGGTGCATATTTGGCAAGCCCGGTGAACTTTGTTTCATATTCGGCAACGGACATGCGGCCTACCTCAGTTGTTCAAACTCAGTCACCTTCCTATCCCTGATACACTGGGGGAAATGCTTTTCGAAGAAGGCTACTTTAAACTGAGCCCAAGTCATAACAGTATTGTCATCACGTGTAAGCATCCACCACCTTCTTGTCTCTTCCTGCAAAGTGAAGGTGGCCAACAGTACCTTATGTGCCTCCGAACACGGAAACACTTCAAACAGTTTCTCAGTCTCTAGAACCCACGCTTCAGCCTTCAGTGGTTCCAGGCCTCCCTGGAAGGATGGCGGTTTCAATTTGCTGAACTTCTGGGTAAGAGCAATAATATCCCCATCATTAGCATTCACGTTTTGTACATTCACGTTCTGGTCCGGCTGTACCGGAGGAGGAGGTGGGGGTTGTTGGTCCAGTCTAGCAGTTATCAGTTCCATCATTTGTTCCAGTCTGGCCATTCTGGCCTCAGAGGATGAGGATTCGGTTTCATTCTGAGTCGGTTAGTGAACTAGAATCTGATTCCATAGAGTTTGTGGAGTCAGAATCAGATTCCTGTTAATCAAAGTTCGGTATTCTTGGGGATGATAACTCGGATACCAAGGTCTTGTCCAGGTCGTCCTTTTCTTTTGCTTTTAAGTCGGTTGTAACTAAAGAGTTAGATGAACTGGACTTTGTGAATGAGAATGCCGCTGCAGATTCTGAGTATTTCTTTGTGCTGTTTTTTTTTATTGCATTGATCAGGATTTTCAAAATTTTAATGAAAACGATAAGGAAGGAATTCCTCTGGTTTTGAAAATTTTGATTAATCGAGAGGAGGAGAGGTTTGCAAAACCCTTTACTGATGAAATCATTGCTTTTAATATGGGTATTGAGAATGATCTGCGTCTGATCCAGATCGGGTCCATGTTGTCTTCGGAGGAGCGTGAGTGCTTAGTCGCTTTATTAAAAGATTTCAAAGATGTTTTCGTATGGTCCTACGAAGGCATACTTGGAATCAATCCAGAGATTATGCAGCATTGGATCCCTCTTGACCCCAAGGCCCGACTTGTCCAACAGAACTTGCGGAGAATACGCCCAGATTGGGCTTTGAAGATTAAGGAAGACATTACCAAATAGATTGAGGTAGGGTTCTTGCTTGTGTCTGAATATCTATCGTGGTTGGCCAACATTGTTCCAATCCCGAAGAAGGATAGCAGAATCAGAGTCTGTGTTGACTTCAGGGATCTGAATAAGGCTAGTCCGAAGGATGACTTTCTCCTGCCACATATTGATGAATTGGTGGATTTCACCACTGGTCATGCATTGCTCTCCTTCATGGATGGATTTTTCGAGTATAACCAAATTCTAATGGCACTTGAGGACAAAGAGAAAACTGTTTTCACTACACTATAGGGAACCTACTGCTATCAGGTGATGCCGTTTGGGTTGAAGAATGCTAGGGCTGCAACCACAATTTTGCATGATATGATCCATAAAGGAAGTTAAAGTGTACATGGATAACGTGATTGTCAAGTCCAAAGAAAGAGAGGGCCACTACACCGTCTTGAAGAAATTCTACTAAAGGATCAGAGAATACAGACTGAGGTTGAATCCACAAAAATGTATTTTCGGTAATAGCAAGAAAAATGCTAGGTTTCTTGATCACACAGAGGGTATCGAGGTAGATCCTTTCAAAATCAAGGCCATCCTAGAAATGCCACTACCAAGGATTGAAAAGGAGGTGCGAGGCTTTTTGGGTAAAGTGTAATTCATAAGGCGGTTTATTTCTAAATTAACTTTGACTTGTGAACCACTTTTTGGTCTCTGAAGAAAGGAAAGAAATGCGATGGGATGATCAATGCCAATTAAGCTTTTGAATAGATCAAATAGTACCTTCAAAATCCACCTGTGTTGTCGCCACCATAACCGGGGAAGCCCTTGATTCTATATCTTCCAGTCACCGACACAACGATGGGATGCATGCTTGCTCAGGAATCTGAGGATATGGTAGAGAAAGCCATCTATTACTTGAGCAAGAAAATGTTGGATTACAAGACCCGCTACACTCCGCTAGAGAAAGCTTGCTTAGCCTTAGTATGGGCTACCAGGAAGTTGAGGCATTACTTGTTAGCTCACTCCATAATTCTATTTTTGAGATTAGATCCCATCAAATATCTTTTTGAGAATCCAGCACTTACAGGTAGGCTAGCCTGTTGGTTGCTTTTTCTCTCCGAATTTGATCTAAAGTACATCACTCGCAAGTCCGTCAAGGGGAGAGTTGTGGCTAAGTTCCTAGCAGATCACCCAGTAGAAAAGGATGAAGCGGTGGAATACTTATTCCCAGATGAAGTCATTCTGCAAGTTGAAGAAGAGACTTGGACAATGTACTTTAATGGAGCGTCTAATCAGTATGGTTATGGAATAGGTGTGTTGCTGATAGCACCCGACAATTCCCATATACCTTTGGCCTTCAAACTTCAATTCAAGGTATCCAATAACGAAGCAGAATATGAGGTGTGTATCGCTGGTTTGGATGCCGCCCTAGAACTAGAGGCAAGAAGGTTGGACGTTATCGGGGACTCGAACCTAGTTGTGTCTCAAGCAAATGGGCGGAAGGTCAAAGAAGAAAAGATAAAGATTTATCACTAGACCTTGGACGTTTTGATTTGTAGGTTTGAAAAACTAACTTTCACGCATCTACTGAGAGAGAACAATAGGTTTGCTGACGCTTTATCAACTCTATCTTCTATGATAGACATCTCACTCGGAGTCTGAATGCATCCGATCATCATTGAGCGAAGATACCGCCTATGAGACTATCGCGCAATAGATGAAGCACAAGATCAAAACCCTTGGTTCTATGATATCTGAAACTTCTTAAAAAATGAGGTTTATCCACTAGGGGCAAATGCCAAAGACAAAAGGGCGATATGGTGGATGGCCGTCCAACTTATCATCTGTGAAGGCAAACTGTACAAAAGAGGTCATCTGAGAATGCACAAGTTGTGTGTCGAAGCAGAGGAATCAAAGCGCCTGATGGAGGCCATCCATGGAGGAGAGTGTGGAGCGCACATGAAAGGAGTAATGTTAACCCAGAAGATTCTCAGGCAAGCTTACTACTGGTCTACTATGGAGGAAGATCGTATCAGTTTTGTTTAGTGATGCCACAAATGCCAAATTCATGCCAATCGCATGAATATCCCACTGTCGAAGCAGTACAACATGACTTTACCATGGCCTTTTTCATTCTGGGGAATCGATGTCATCGGCGTAGTCACACCGAAAGGGTCAAATGGGCATGAATTCATTATGGTGGCAATTGATTACTTTACAAAGTGGGTGGAAACTCAGTCATATGCAGTGTTGAAAGTAGCGTATGTGGCTAAGTTCATTCGAAACAACATCATTTGCCGATATGGAGTCCCGAACGAGATCATTTCAGATAATGGCTCCCATTTCAAGAAAGAAGTAATAGACTTGTTGGAGAAATGCAACGTGGCTTTCCATAAGTCATTTACATACTGGCCGCAAACCAATGAAGCTGTTAAGGCCGCCAACAAGAACATCAAGCATGTCTGCAGAAGATCGTAGAGACCTACAGGGACTAGCCAGACAAATTTCCATTTGCACTCTAGGCTACAGAACTTCAATCCAGACGTCTACAGGGGCAACTCCTTATTCTCTTGTCTATGGGATGGAAGCTGTTCTGCCAATTGAAATAGAAGTCCCGTCATTATGAGTTATGGCTGAGTGTCAAATAACAAAGGTAGACTAACAACAAAGCAGGTTTGAAGAACTAATGTTGTCTGATGAGAGATGGCTGAAAGCATTGTACCATGTTTAGGGTTATCAACGCAGGATTGCTAGGGCTTTTAACAAGAAGGTTAAGTCCCGGAATCTCAAAAAAGGGGATTTGGTGCTAAAAGACAATCGAACTCCCATCCATGACCGTTGGGGCAAATTCAAACCCAATTAGACTGGTCCTTACATCATCAAAACTATCTGGTCGGGTGGAGCTATTATTCTCATGGACCTAGATGGCCTAGAATTTTCCTAATTGATCAACATGGACAAGTTGAAGAAATACTATCCTTGAGAGGCTCGCTAGGCCAAAAACCCGGAAGGACGACTTAGGGAAAAGTTAGAGCATGAAAAATTAGAAATAAAGAAAAGCTGAGCTCGCAAAGTTAAAAACCCTAAAGGGCGGCCTTGGAAAAAGTTAGAGCTCAAAAGGAGAGTGTTAATACTCAAGTGAACCCGAACTGAACTGCGTAAGGCCTGATTCCCATCTTCAGGATATGTAGGCAAATTCATCCTAAAGTCCGGCCGTAAACACCTCTAACTCAGCTGTCATGTCCATGTGTTTGATCAAGTCATCTTTGTCTGTTCTTTACCTAAGGGTTCGGTTGTGATATTTACTCTGAGTGAAGAGCTGGTTACAATGCTGAACAATGCTATTCAAACAAGGGGCAATTTGTGATTTTTGGATTCGGGGTTGTACATCTCGAGGATAGATTCCATGCGTGTTAAGTGGTGATCCTTTTCGAAAATGATTTTGAAAAGTTTTAATAAAATTTGATTTTTGCTCAAATTTTACCTTTTACGGCTTAGACCATTTTTGGACTAAAAGAAAAACTTTCAGTGCTTACAACTTTAATTTCATTAATTTCAATACAAAGTTCTTCAACTCTCGATGCAAATCAAAGTTGTTTTTATTACATTGAAAAACTTGAAAAGAAAGATTAAAGCAATAAATTGGGGGCATAGATGAGTCAGGTGCTCTTGCGTCCCCCGCTTGTGCTTGTGAAAGCTTCTGATGCCAAAGTGGGCCCGGTTTATGCCTCATCCTCGAGCTAAGCTAGGTACTCTCCAGAAAGGGTGTAGCTGAAACTAGAGGCAGGGGGTAGAAGCTCTCTTGTCCTCCGAGCGGTGAGGTACCTAGCCAAATGTAAACCTCGGATGGGGAATGAAACCCGGTATTCTACCCCCTTCTCTGGGCAAGTCTGATCATGTCCAAACTGATGCCTGAATTGGAACGGAAAGTAGAATACACAATGTGTCAAGCCAATCAACTGAATGCCAGTTGGAGTCATACTATAGCTCATTTGGTCAGTTAAGCTAGGGACAACACCAAGCAATGTTAGCAAGCAGACACATCCAGTGGCACCACCATTCCTTTTTTGGGAAATCCCCTAGCTGTTGGCGAAAGAAATAGTCTCTAGCTGAGTATTCAAGGCAAGAGTCCTCTACATTCAGCTTGTCCATAAGCCACACCTGGGAAGGGATGAAAGAAAAAAGGGATTAAAGAATAGAGATGTATATTGAAAGAAAAGTAAGAAAAGGATTTTGAGAGAAAAACAGAGCATGAGTTGAGTGATGTGAGAAATACATATGAAAGAGGGTAGGAAACGTTACTTGAAGAAGTAGTGGACTCCCTGCGAATTTGCTAGTCTCTCGTCGATGGAGTTTAAGCCCATCAAAGTCTCAGCCAACACCAAACTAACACAACTCTTGCCTTCTTTCAAACCTTGGGCCACTTCAATCAGTCGAATGCTAGACCCTCTAAAATTAGAGGCAGGAAGGAAATGAGCCAACATACATAAGCAAAGGGCGTGTTGTCGAAAACCTTACCAAAGACGGTTGCCTCGGTCACCAACGTCAGAAAATTGATGAATCAGACTAGGAATATCCAACTCTCCATTGTGGACCAAGAATCGAACCTCGTGTAGAGTGAGTCCACACACCCGTTCCAAAGCTTGGATGTGGCCGAAATGAGGCTGAGGTATGATTTCCTCATCGCACCGGGATTCCATTAGTGCCTGAAATTCTTCAATTGTTGGGCATATCTCTTGTCCCCCGAAGCTAAAGACATGTGTAATCGGGTTCCAACATCTAGCCGCGGCATGAAGGAACGAAAAACAAAGCGGAAAACGGCTCAGCGAAAAAAGAGCATTTATGCTGAAACCCCAAAAATTCACATTTTCTGAGCCGTCTAAAGTCACAATCCAATTCGAGAGTTTTTCGACGAAAAATGGCTCCATTTTTGAAGAATTTGCAGCTGAAATGAAGAAATCACGAGGCTCAACCTTTTGTAGAAGATAAGTCAATGAGTGGAAACTAAGTGTCAACAATCTGGAGGTTCTTTACATTGATGGCCGGTAGGTGGCCAGCAAGAGACATTGGTGGCCAGCAGGCCACCTATCATGGTTGGCATGTGGCCGACAATCTCTATTTGTGGCCGACTGCCTTTCTCTTAAACTCTTTGTCCTCCTTTGTCTTTGAACAATGCTGAAAGCTTGTATTTTGTCCTGCCTTTTATGTGTTTTAAGGTCTTGTTTTGAGTCCTTTTTGGTTTTAGCAAGTTTGTTGAGTTGTATTTGTGTTGTTTTGTTTTATTTATCGAGTTGTTGTTTTGTTTATCGAGTTGTATCTTGCTTTTTTATATTTCAGTTGTTGTCGGTCTATTACCCGATTAAGATTTTGTTTCAATCTAGAGTGCTCTTGGCCAATTCGATTCCATGTTCATTTCATGCTATATGGTGCTTATGATACAAAATAAAACACTTTTTCATAAAAACTTTTTTTTATTTCGATCATGGTTGTTTTTATAAAAGAGGAGTACAAGTTTTTAAAGAAAATAAAACTTGTTTGAAGCTATACAATGTGCTAAAGCTACCAACAAAAAGAAACTAAGCAAAAGTACAAAAAATCAGCGACACTAGTCTCAAGCTCAAGAGGCCCTCTTTGTCCTCTTCCTCGAAAGAGAGGACTCTGGGGCACTGTCTCCATCAACGTCACTGTCTGAATCTGTCCCAGAACCCCGAGCCGGCGTCATCTCTGATCTCCGACTCAGAGCTCGCCTCGACATCACCTCTACTCTTGGAACCCAAATCGGCGTCATCACCTCCACTTTCAGATGACTCCAAATGCTGACTCGCCGCCTCTTCAAAGTCGTTCATCTTAGCATTATCATCACTGAGAATGGGCTCTAAAGGACCACTCTCGACTCAGGTGCCCCTAGCTCTGCCTCGGCCGCGTACTAGAGCCTGTCTCTCTCTCTCTCCTCCTTCTTCTTTGGAAAAAGTACTCTTGGTCTTGTTGCAGTTGGTGCCATCGAGAAGGGTGGGATTTGAAAAGACAATTGTCATATATCAGTTACAGTATATGTATTAGATACAAGCATGATGTGCAGAATGAGTGTATGTAGAAATTAGATACAGTGTATGAATATAATGTGTGAGTGCAGTGTGTCAGATGTAGTGTATTAGTGCAGTTTGAGAAATTTTTAGTTGAAATGTCGATTGTCGATTGTGTCGTGGAAATTTGATGCAGGTCTTGTTGAAGAACTTCTTGGGATACCGTGGAGGCCGAGAACGCGTCTCCTTCTGCACCATCCTCATCAATGAGGCTATTAGCTCGAGAGCTCCTTCTGTATACTCAATGGCTGCTTGCAAATGCATTCGGATGATTAGTATCTGGAATGAACATGTTTGAAATAAAATGTCGGGTGCGAAATGTAAAGTGTGGTTTATACCTGAGTCGGGTCTCTAACCCTGACAAGCTCGTGCCAACCACTGCGACTCAATCGGGACACAGTAAGCATCCGTTATCTTTGCCCGACATGTCAGCACGGTTGAAGCTCTGGCCAACCGACCCTCTACTCTACCCGAGAAGTCCCTTTACCATGGGACCTGCTCGCCGGGTCACTCTAGGCCTCTCTTGCACAGCAGGAGCTCTCGTCTTCTCACCCCCACAAACACTGGTCAAGGGCGGCATCAGATGTGTTTAGATGAAGGCCGCATAGTCACCCTCTACTCGGAAGTAGTCGTCATCCAAGCCTATCATAAACTAGATGACCTCCTCGACAGATAGGCTATTTACTGATCGCATAAACTCTGGAGGAGCCATCGGAATGATCGGGTCAGGCAAGTCCACAATCTGGCGCACGAACCGCTTGCCCAAGAACCAGGCCCAACAGATTGGGACCTCGAGTAGAATGCGATAGCAGGAGGTGGTCCAGGCTCTGGCATACTGGTCCCAAATCCCCACTGGCATTATAGTCCATGGCTGCCACATGATCTACAAATAGAAGTTGTACAGATTATTAGTTGCTATCAGTTGCTAAATTTGTGAATTAGAACAGTTTTAAAGAAAAATGGCTGTGTTTCGGATTACCTCATGGGCAGCTACTATGTCAAAGTAATACCCGAAGAATGTAAAGGGCTCGTGGGTCCTACGATGGAGCCGACCGTCATATCTCCACGAGTAAAAGACTGCCAATGGAAGCTCTTCTACAAGCTCTGGGGCGAGATTCAGAAAGTATGCATACACCCATAGCTGCGGGAAAAATACAGTGATATGTGATCAGTGTATCAGCAGATACAGAAGATGTAAAGCAAAAAGCATACAACATGAACAGATGCAGAACGTGCAAAGCAGAAGGCACAGGTGCTGAACAGATGTAAAGTAGAAAATGTAAAGCAGAAAATGTAAAGTACAAAAAGGAAGCTGAGATGCATACCTCCAAGACTCACCGAAGGGCACATGGCTGGCGGTCTCTTCTTGTGGCCGGTGGCCTTCCTTGGGGTCCTGATGTTGTTTTGTGTCCTTCAAACCTTGAGGGAGAACCAACTGTATGCTAAGGCCAGTAAATGTGAGTTCCGGATGAAGGAAGTAAAATTTTTGGGTCACGTGGTGTTAAAAAAAGGAATATCAGTGGACCCAACTAATGTAAAAGCAGTGACAGAATGGAAGCAACCTAAGAATACATTTGAGATTTGTAGTTTCTTAGGATTGGCCGGTTACTATTGAAGATTCATTCAAGACTTCTCAAAATTGGCCAAACCAATGACATATTTGACTCAAAACGGAGTTAAGTTTGAATGGAATGAGTCCTGTGAAAAATCATATTCCAAGAACTCAAGAAAAGATTGATGAATGCCCCTATTCTCATTGTACCAAAATGTAACGTTGGGTACAATGTGTATTGTGATCGTTCCAAAGAAGGTTTGGGGTGCGTATTGATGCAAAATGGCAAGGTAGTGGCATATGAATCAAGGCAATTACAGAACCATGAGAAGAATTATCCCACTCATGACTTGGAGTTAGTAGCTATAGTTCACGCACTCAAAATTTAGTGACACTACTTGTATGGTGAAAAGTTTGAGATATTCACTGATCACAAAAGCTTGAAGTATCTGTTCACCCAAAAGGACCTGAACATGCGTCAGAAACGCTAGATATAGTATATTGAGGATTACCAATTTCCCCTTTCCTATCATCCCGACAAGGCTAACGTGGTGGCAAATGCTTTAAGTCACAAGAATAGAGGGATTATTGCTAGTTTAGCACTTAGACAACGGAATATGGTTAGAACGCTCAACGAATTTGGAATTCAGGTGGAGGTTCAAGATGAAAGGGTTTGCCTTGGTGCCGCAGTTACTCTGGCAAAATTTTGAACGAGATATTAGAATCACAAAAGTACGATCAGGAGGTAGCATTCATCAAGGCACGAATGGAATCTAGTGAAACCATGCCTAGTTAGGAAATTAACATAGATGGGATTTTGAAATATCAAGGTCGAATGTTCATGCCAAGGATAACTCACTAAGGGAAAAGGTACTTAAGGAATTCCACTATTCAGTATTCGCAGTACATCCAGAAAGTACTAAGATGTACCAAGACTTAAAATGCCAATATTGATGGGGTGGAATGAAAAAGGATGTAGCCAACTTTGTGTCTCAGTGCCTGACATATCAACAAATAAAGGCTGAACACCAAAGACCTGCGGGAACACTTCAACCCTTACAAATCCCAGAACAGAAATGGGAACACATGGATGTCATGAAGGGTTTGCCTCGATCACCACATGGACGTAATGGCATGTAGGTAGTGGTAAATTGACTAACTAAGACAGCCTGATTCTTACCTGTTTGGTCATCAGATACGTTAGGTTCACTCAGTAAATTGTTTATCAAAGAAGTGATCAAATTACATGGAATACCAGTTAGCATTGTGTCTGATCGTGATCCTCGATTCACTTTGCAATTTTGGCAGAGCTTGTAGAAGGCAATGGAAATGAACCTATGCTTTAGCGCGACATTTCACCCACAAACAGATGGACAATCTGAAAGGACGATACAAACTTTGGAGGATATCCTTCAAGCTTGCATTATGGATTTTAATGGAAGTTAGGAGAAACACCTACTTCTTGTTGAGTTTGCTTATAACAATAGTTTTTAGGCCAATATTGGAATGGCATCGTATGGAGCACTTTATGGGCAACCTTGTCGATCACTAGTCTGTTGGACTGAAGTAAGGGAAGTAACCTTGTTAGGACCAAACTTGGTTCAGGAGACCACTGAGAAGATAAAACTTATCAGACAACGGCTAATCACAGCCCAAAGTTGACAAAAAAGCTATGCAGATCAAAGGAGACGACCCTTAACATTTGAGGTAGGGGATCATGTTTTTCTCAAAGCTTGACCTCATCGGTACTACGATTTGGGAAGAAATGAAAACTTGCACCTCATTATGTGGGATCCTTTGAAATTTCGAGCAAGCTAGGAAAGGTGGCATATCGTTTAGCACTACCACCACAGCTCACAGCGGTGCATATTGTTTTTCACATCTCAATGTTACGAAAATATAAGCCACACCCTTCCCATGTTATCAAATGGGGAGAGATTGATCTCAATGAAGATGAAAGCTTTGAGGAAAGGCCTATAAGATTATGGATCAAAGAAAAAAGAACACGAGAGGCAAAGTCATCCACTTGGTGCAAGTGTTGTGGCAACATCGAGGAGTGGAGGAGTCTACATGGGAAAGAGAGGATGCAATACGAGCCAACTACCATAAGTTGTTTGAAGATAAAGATACGCGTTAAAATTTCGAGGACAAAATTATTTAAGGGGGATAAGTTGTAAGAACCAGAATTTTTGGACAACTAATTAGTTTGTTAATAACAATATTAAGTCAATTAATAGTGATTATTAAATTATTAAATTATAATGTCAATAGCAACATGATTAATACCAATATTAAATTCCTTTAAATAAATTTATTTATCTTTCTATGATTAAATTTATGTATCCAAATACAGTTATGGAAACTAAATGAGTTAAATAAATAGTAACAAAATTAATCAGAGAATAGTAGGGAGCAAAATATCTAGTGACTAGGATATATATATACATTGATTTTTATTTTTTGTACACACTCCAAAAAAAAAAAAAAAGAAGATGAAATCATACTTTTTTTGAGGGGCAGAGGATTTCGGCCACCCTTCCTTCCCAAGAAAGGAGGCTGCTAAGAGCAAGCATGCTAAAGCATGCATACAATCACACCCTAAGCCTATACATGTAGGTAATATTTCCCAAGCCAAGAGGGAAAAAATATAATTAAATAAAATAAAAATAGGCCTCTAAACTCCTACAAATAAAACACTAAAATAGGCCTCCAAACTCTTACAAATAAAACACTATTTCAGTCCTTTTCATTTCTATACACACGACTGAGGAAAAAGAAAAAGAGAGGAGAAAAGAAAAGAAAATGAGAGGAAGAGGAGAGGGTGTTTGGTAGTCATCATTTCAAAACTAATGTTGAGAATAGTTTACAAAAGCTCTTGAGATAGGAATACTCAACCTCTATCCTCCCTTAGATATTTTTTTTAACTGAATCTATATATTAAAAATATGCAAGAGTGTGCATAATTAATACACACATAGCAAGAATAGCTCAATACATGTTTACATTTTGATAGAATAATAATTTCATGATTATATGATTTCTATTCCTTCTTGCAAGCATAGATTAGATGGTTTAGGTACTGATTTTATCTTTTTATGCGTTCAAATATTCTCCATTGTTTGAAATAATCTTGTATTGGGGTAAAATGAGATGAGGTTGGTTCACTTTTACTCGAAACTTATATTTTCTTCACTGTCTCAGATTTTATTAGAGGTAAAATGCTTTAATAAATTGAAAATAACTTGTGTCAAAAATCTGTTTGTACTGGGAGTATATATAGGTGTTCTATACACGTATAAATTTTTATAAAACCATTGGACCCCATTTTCTTACCGAAGTAAATATTTGTCCTAAGTGTTGTTCACAACACAACAGAAACAATGACTTCAAACAGGTTCCATTTTCTCTACAAATCATATTTTTCTGTACGAACACTTCGGATAGTTAGATATAAGAGTTATCTTTCATGTGCCACCAATTTCACAAAAAATAGATAAGTCTAAAAGGAGAAATTGTAGTTTTCCTAAAATGCAACAGAATCTGTCCTATTTTCTTAGAAAAATTATTTGACCATCTTCCATTGGTTTTCAGTCTTCAACCTCTATGGAAATATGTTCTAAACTAAAATATCTAGCAAGAGGTTCTGACCATGCCTCTTTCTGACACCGTTTGATGCCCCTTTTTATTTTTCAAACACAGATCACCTGTGATAGAAGTTACTGTAACTCACTGTCCCAGAAACCAATTTTCTTCCAAATTTTATTTCTTCATTTTAAAATTGTTTTTAGCCCTTGTATTCTTTGTGAAATTCCTAACTCAATGAATTAGCACCAGTTAAAATATTGTAATAATTGAATTTTGTTTGATATAAGTTTCATTATTTTTAGTCTAACCACACAATGTTGAAAAAAAGAAGTGTGAGAAATTCATTGAAATTTTGTGATGACTCATAAGACATTCTATAATATTTGTTTTGGTTTCCATACGTGATTATGTTGTGCTATATAAACCTTATGTCACTGTGGTTTGCAAACTAAAACTCGTACATGCATCAAAATGTGAATTCGACGAAATAAAGAAATACAAAATTGAACCAATGCATTAAAGTTTAAAAGTGATGGCGTGAGCCCAGTATAGAGTCTTGCGCAAGTGAGTGTTGGAACAATCTTCTGTGTAAATAAAATAAATTGAAATAATTCAAACAAAATAAATAAATAACATACCAGATTTATTTATCGAACCGGAAAAATTAATTCAAGACCAAGTCGAGTGTGTGACACTCTGTCCTTAAGACAGATTCGCCCCGCTACGGTGCTTACGGTTGAATGGCGTCTATCTCCCAGGATACAATGATCTTCACAAATTTATAGAAGCACTTCAAATAAATCTGTTCGGCGAACCAAACTTATGTTCTAACTCTCTGAATATTTATTCCTAAATCTAAAATGTAGAAATAATGCAGTAAAAGAAAATAGGACAGTAATGAGATAGAAACAGACTGAATCTCAGAATGTTCTTCAACTGCTGGAAACGTATCTATATATATAGGCAACAAATTAGACCCGAAAAGGTGCTTCAAATAAGTGAAAAGGTGCCAAACAATTGTCTGACCAACGGCACAAGGAAAACCAATGTTCAAACAACTTTAAAAAGTTTGACCATTAGTCAACAACTATAATCTGTAGAACTTTTATTAATTTATTCAAACTATTTCAAATATATATATATATATATATTTAAACTAATTAAATATATATATATTAAACTATTGAAATAGTTAAATAAATAAATAAATAATAATTACAAACTTTAGGAAACTTTTAGGAACCTAAAATTTGAATTTAGAATTAAATTAAATTCTCACAATTACAAATTTTAAGAAACCACTTAGGAACCCAAAATTTGAATTTAGAATTAAATTCAATTCCTAATAATTTTTATTGAAAAAATTCAAATGAATTTTATCTAAAAATTAATGTTAGAACAACGACGTCAATTTTCCATTCACTCATAAATGGTTTTGACGTTTCATCTTCACCGTGTGACTCGCCACGATGAGAACACTTCACCTCTCGGACCCACCCCCCCAAAAGGCGTTTGGGGTCCACCCAAAATTGGGCTAAAATATATGCCTATATAAAACCTTTTTCCAACAATCCCCCACATGAATGGAATTTGTGAGAGAAAATGCAATTAACATGATCTAATCGAGAGTTTAGAAATTGGAAATATTCGCAAAGGATAGGTAGCTTTTGGCTTTGAACCTTCCTTGTGAGACACTATCGGATTTACTAGCTAATCGATGAACATGATGTCTTGAGCTGTTCACCGTTTGTGTAAACCAAGACAATAGAACTCACACAGTATATTCCCGAGACAGTTTAGTTCTCCTTTATGTTCATTTTGGTACTGAACAACTTTGGTCTTCATGAGTGCTCTAGAAATTGTAGCCCTTCACAAATCTCACAGAACCGGCCGATTTATACTCACATAGGTAATTCTTATGAAGAGTATCTGCTATACTCCACTAGGTTAACCTAGATATAAGAATCATTAAAAGTTTTACTTAACCTAAAAGCATTTGCAGACATCACTATTTCATCATAGAAATGGGTAGGAGTTAGACTCCCCTGATGATCATACGAGTCATTCACAACTCGGTTGTCCCTTTGAACCTAGATCTTGGGATCTCCAGTCAACTAGGTTGGGTTTCCGTTGTGGTAACTCTTATTCAATAGGCTTTAGTCCCATTCCCCTCGATGAATTCTCAACTAACTCTCTTGCTAACCCTTTGGTTAGTGGATCCGCTATGTTGTCTTTAGACTTAACATATTCTATGGAAATAATTCCATTAGAGAGTAGTTGTCTTACGGTGTTATGTCGACGAATGCGAATGTGTCGTGACTTACCGTTATACATATGACTCATGCTCTACCTATAGGTGATTGACTATCGCAATGTATGCATATAGCGAGCCTTAGGTTTTGGCCAAATTGGAATATCTTCAAGGAAGTGAAGCCATTCTGCTTCTTGACTTTGTCCAAAGCTATGAATTGATTCCATAGTAGACCTAGCAATACAAGTCTGTTTGGAAGATTTCCAAGATCTGACCCACCAAAAGTAAAGACATACCCTTGGTGGACTTGAGTCTTTAGTATCAGATATCCAATTTGCATCACGGTATCCTTCAAATCTTCTTTGGATATCTAGTATATGAAGCCCAATGTTACGAGTAAATCGGAGATATCTTAGAACCCTTATAATTGCTTTCCAGTGTTCTACTCCCGGATTACTTGTATATCTACTTAATTTACTTACTGCATAAGCTATATCTGGGCGAGTGCAGTTCATCAAATACATTAAGCTTCCAATAATTTGGGCATACTCTAATTGAGAAATACTTTCCTATACATTCTTAGCAAGATACAAATTAACATCTACAGGAGTTCTAGCAAGATGATCATCATCTTTGCTGAATTTGTCAAGTATTTTCTCAATGTAATGAGATTGTGACAATGTATAACCTTCTGATGTTTTGGTAATTTTCATACCAAGAATTACATCAGCAATGCCCATGTCCTTCATGTCAAAATGTTTATTCAACATTTTCTTGGTAGTTATAATTATGTCATTATTACTACCTATGATGAGCATATCATCTACATAAAGACATACAATGACATAACCTTTGTTTGTGTTTTTAATATAAACATATTTGTCACACTCATTAATTTTTAAACCATTTGACATCATTGCCTTGTCAAATTTCTCATGCCATTGCTTTGGCTTGTTTTAAACCATATAATGATTTAACCAATTTACATACTTTCTTTTCTTTCCTGGAGCAGAAAAACCCTACAGTTGTTCCATGTAAATTTCTTCATTTAACTCACCATTTAAGAAAGCAGTTTTAACATCCATTTGATGAATTTCTAAATTGTATAAAGATGCTATGGCAATTAGCATTCTAATGGATGTTATTCTAGTAACCGGTGAGTATGTATCAAAGTAATCTAGACCTTCTTTCTGTCTAAAACCTTTAACTACAAGTCTTGCCTTGTATTTGTCAATTGATCCATCTGCTTTTAATTTTCTTTTGAAAATCCACTTGTACCCAAGAGGTTTACAACCTGGTGGCAAATCCACCAATTCCCAAGTGTGATTTTGCAAGATGGATTCAACTTCACTGTTGACAGCTTCTTTCCATAAAAGAGCTTCAGGACTGGACATAGCATCTTTAAAAGTTAAAGGCTCATTTTCTAACAAATATGTTAGAAAATCTGGACCAAACGATTTTGAGGTTCTAGCACATTTACTACGCCTAAGTTCCTCTTCCTCATTTTGATCTAACTCTTGTTCTTGATCATGTTCTTGATCCTGACTAGTAATAGCATCAAAAGATCTTTTATTAGTACTAGTCTCTTGTCCAGTCTTCTTTGGAAATACATGTTCAAAGAATGATGCATTCCTTGACTCAATAATAGTATTTACATGCATTTCGGTATGTTCTGATTTATGAATCAAAAACCGATATGCACTACTATTCTTAGCATAACCAATGAAAATGCAATCAATGGTTTTAGGACCTATCTTAGTCTTTTAGGACTAGGAATAGCCACTTTAGCCAAACACCCCACACTTTTAAGTATTTGTAGGATGGTACTCTACCATGCCACATTTCATAAGGTGTTTGATTCACTTTCTTTCGGGTATTTTGTTTAAAATATAATTAGCGAAAGTATTGCTTCCCCCACAAGTTCGAGGTAATCGAGAACCGATCAACATAACATTCATCATTTCTTTTAAAGTCCTATTTTTCCTTTCAGCAATTCCATTTCTTTGAGGTGAGTAAGGAGCGATGGTTTGATGAATTATTCCATGTTCTTTACAAAATTCACCAAAAGGTGATTCATATTCACCACCTCTATCACTTCTAAGTTTCTTGATTTTCTTACCAAGTTGATTTTCAACTTCATTCTTATATTGAATGAAAGTTTCCAAAGCTTCATCCTTGGTTCGAATTAAATAAATATAACTATATCTAGTATAGTCATCTATAAAAGTGATTACATACTTTTTTCCACCACTTGTTTGAATTGATTTAAAATCACAAATGTCACTATGAATTAATTCAAGTGGTTCCGTACTTCATTCAATTGAATGAAAAGGAGTTTTAGATAATTTTGCCTCAACACAAATTTCACATTTATGATTTGAATCAATATCAAATTTAGGTAAACATTCCATATTAATTAATCTACGTATAGATCCATAATTAACATGTCCTAGTCTACCATGCCATAAATTTGAAGACTCAAGCAAGTAAGAAGAAGATGTAGTATTATTAATAACAGAGGGTACAACAGTCATTACATTTAACTTGAAAAGGCCATCAGACATGTAACCTTTTCCTACATACATCCCATTCTTAGTAAGTACAAATTTATCACTCTCAAATACAAGCTTAAACCCATTCTTACTCAACAAAGATCCGGAAACAAGATTCTTGCGAATGTCCGGTACATGCAGCACATTGTTGAGAGTGAGTTCTTTTCTTGATGTCATCTTGAGAACAATCTTTCCTTGTCCTTCAACTTTGGAAGTTAAGGAGTTGCCCATAAAGAGTTGTTCACCATTGTCCACTGTAGAATAAGATGTGAACATCTTTTTGTCGGCACAAATATGGCGAGTAGCACCAGTGTCCACCCACCATTCTTTAGGATTTCCGACAAGATTTGCCTCGGAAACAACTACAGAAAGATTGATGTCATCTACACCATTGGAAATATTGTCCACTTCGGTCATATGGGCTTGAGCAGGCTTCTTGCTTGTTCTTTTCTTACCTTTGCCTTTGCTACGGCAATCTTTGGCCCGATGTCCCTCTTTGTCACAGATGTAACATTTGCCATTAAACTTGTACTTTTTATTATCTCCCCCTTTAGAGCCTTGTGATGAACTTTCTCCAGAAGACTTACGTTTCTTGGTTTTTGAAGCATGTTCCACCACATTTGCCTTAGACTCCATAGGATTCTTACCAGCCCGCTTTTCAGAATTGCGGTTGTCCTCCTCAATCCTTAAACGCACAATTAACTCATCCATAGAAATTTCTTTGCGCTTGTGTTTAAGGTAGTTCTTGAATTCCTTCCAGCCTTTGGGTAATTTTTCAATTAAGGCTGCAACTTGGAAGGATTCACTGAGAGACATACCTTCTGCGTGAATGTCATGCAGAATGAGTTGGAAATCTTGAGCTTGGCTGATCACAGTTTTTGAATCAACCATTACAAAATCCAGGAATCTGCCAACCACAAATTTCTTTGAGCCGGCATCTTCTGTTTTGTACTTTTTCTCCAACGATTCCCAAAGTTCCTTTCTTTGTCTTGATTGAATTTGTAGGCGTTGTATAATGTGTTATCAAGTCCGTTCAAGGCGTAATTTAAAAAGAAATCGGCATGTTTCAAGCATCAATCGCATAACGACTTGCGGTCGGTTTCATCCTCTTTGAGGATAGGAGCATCTTCACGGAGAAAGCGAGCCAGTTTGAGTTGTAGATAGAACAACATTTTCTTGCCATCTTTTAAAGTCGGTTCTAAGAACTTCTACGGCTTTTCAAGTGATTTACCGGTCTTGTCATCACAGAGAGGGTTGGTGCAATCGCGCCCACCACAGTAGTACTTGTTTGGGCATTTGTTTCTGTAGCCATCAATTCTAATTTATAAAACAAAATTATAATTAGAATTTACACTACACAGAAAATTAAACCAAATGCACAGAATTAAATTAAATAAAAATAAAAAAAACAAGAATGTAACTTTTATTTTACAATTAATTTGAAAATAAAATAAAATTTTATTTAAACAAATTAATTCCACGAAAAATAAAAGAAATAAAAACTATAACTTTTATTTTTCAATTAATTTGGAAATAAAATAAAAATTTTATTTAACCAACATAATTCTACACAGAAAATAAAAGAAATAAAAACTATAACTTTTATTTCTCAATTAATTTGGAAATAAAATAAAAATTTTATTTAACCAAAATAATTCCACACAGAAAATTAAATTCTGTAAAATAAAAGAAATAAGAATATAACTTTTATTATTTTTTTTTTTCCTCCAATTAATTTGGAAATAAAATAATAAAATTTTATTTAACCAAATTAATTCCACACAAGAAATTAAATTCTATAAAATAAAAGAAATAAAAATATAACTTTTATTTTTTAATTAATTTGGAAAAATAAAATTTTATTTAACCAAATTAATTTCACACAGAAATTTAAATCTCTTGTTACACTCCAATAATTAAAATACTGAAACCAGAATTTTAATTAATGAAAACTCAGAAAATAATTTCTAAAACCCAAAATTAATTTCTGAAAAAATTCCACAAAAATATATTTTGAATTGTTAATGACACCAGTATCGTACTACTAGTTGTTGCCAAAGAAAAGAGACAGTATATTACTACTATCTGTCAAATAGCATACAATCACTATTTGTTTTTCCAATCAGAATATTATTTTGTAAATCCACATAAAATAATTTTTCTTTCGAAATTATTTACGAAGAATAAAAAAAGGAAACAAACGAAAAATTTTATAAACAGAATAATTCGAATCTGTCTTAAGATTGTTGGAACAATCTTCTGTGTAAATAAAATAAACTGAAATAATTCAAACAAAATAAATAAATAACATACCAGATTTATTTATCGAACCGGAAAAATTAATTCAAGACCAAGTCGAGTGTGTGACACTCTGTCCTTAAAACGATTAAGCCCTTCTGCTTACGGTTGAATGGCATCTATCTCGAGGATACAATGATCTTCACAAATTTATAGAAGCACTTCAAATAAATACATTCGTGAACCAAACCTATATTCTAACTCTCTGAATATTTATTCCTAAATCTAAAATGTAGAAATAATGCGATAAAAGAAAATAGGACAATGAGATAGAAAGCAATTGAATCTCGGAATGTTCTTCAACTGCTGGAAACGTATCTATATATATAGGCAACAAATTAGACCCGAAAAGGTGCTTCAAATAAGTGAAAAGGTGCCAAACAATTGTCTGACCAACGGCACAAGGAAAACCAATATTCAAACAACTTTAAAAATTTTGACCATTAGTCAACAACTATAATCTGTAGAACTTTTATTAATTTATTCAAACTATTTCAAATATATATATATATATTTAAACTAATTAAATATATATATATATATATTAAACTATTGAAATAGTTAAATAAATACATAAATAATGAGGTACAAACTTTAGGAAACTTTTCAGGAACCTAAAATTTGAATTTAGAATTAAATTAAATTCTCACAATTACAAATTTTAAGAAACCACTTAGGAACCCAAAATTTGAATTTAAAATTAAATTCAATTCCCACAATAATTTTTTATTGAAAAAATTCAAATGAATTTTATCTAAAAAATTAATGTTAGACCCGAAAACGACGTCAATTTTCCATTCACTCATAAATGGTTTTGACGTTTCATCTTCACCGTGTGACTCGCCTTGTGAGAACACTTCATCTCTGGACCCACCCCAAAAGACGTTTGGGGTCCACCCAAATTGGGCTAAAAATATGCCTATATAAAACCTTTTTCCAGCAGGAGTTGCGAACCCTAACATAGCACGGAAGGTATTTGGGCTCTTATCGGTATAAGCGATATAAGGTTGGTGGTGCAGTGTCACAACATATATTGTTCCTTAGGCGCACCGTGATGTCACGACTCAATATATAACCACGGTGCATGGGCATCATTAGTAATTCTGACAAGTAACATTTGAATATTTGACCAAGAGGAGAATTGCGCGTGGCCATTACTTAGCAATTGGTAGAAATAGTACTCCGTGGAGTTACTTATACTTACGATAAACTAAATTTATGTGAATTTAAAAGAAAAGTTGACATTTTCCTTATGATGAATTCTTTGCTTTATTGCCATTGTTCTTATTATCTATTGTTATTATTTCAAGCGATAGCATTCTTGTTATGCTTATTAAACCACCTTGTTACTCTGTTATTACATTATTCATTAATTTTGAGTATTGTTATCGGGTGGGTATTTTTGGGTTGTAGTATCTTATTGAGCTCGTTGCTCATTGGCATTCCCGTTATACGGCATTTTATGCCTTGTCTTAAGAAAGCGAAAGAAACACCGAGGTCTTGGAAGGCGACATTGACCTTGGTTAGCTTGAAGTGTGCCCAAGTTCCATGAACCCTTTTACGAATTTTTTCTAGTTTTCTCTAGTTTTTTATTTTTTTATTTTTTATTTTTATTTATTTATTTATTTATTTTTGTATTTGTGTCTTTCTTTCATGTACTAAGATTAAGTCTTAAGTTTTATTGGAGTTGTAAGTTAAGAACTTTTAATTTACGTATTTGTTAATTAATAGATGATAAACTTAGTGGCAACTGTCATGACCCAAACCCGCTCCTATAGGTTTAGTGTCGTAACCGGCCAGTAATATGAGATTACCAAAGGCCTAATTGATTAGCTCAAATAAATGGGGCTAGAGGAAGCTAATAGAGAAGAAAATAAAATGTTCAATGAGCTGTGACAATTACATGAGACAAAATGCATTCTTATATATATACACTCGTATGCACATCCAAGCATCACGAGTTTGACAAAACACAAATAAAAAAAAAAAAGATAGATCCATCAACCATAGATATAACTTAGTGCAACCCGACTACAATACGTAAGTGCTTCTCAAAAGCAAAAGGGGAATCACTGGCCATTCCAAAACTTCGGCGAATGGAAACCTCGCAATGAGGCACGATAGGTGGCTTAACAAAACTGAGGCAAGATCACTGCCACTAAGTCCCTTCCTGGACTGGGTCACCTACATAATATATATAACAAAATGTGAGCGGGAGCTTAGTGAATAATAGCTATGTAAAGGGGTTCTAAATGATGATCATAATGTAAAGCAATTCACATACTAAGCGAGGTTTTATCTCATCTGAAAGCATAATGTCATCGTGGTACATCCAAAAGCAACTAATACAGGCAGTCATGTGGACCAGTAATCAGATATGATGGCCATCACTATAGTAAACAGGAGTTCCAGGAATTAGAACTGACAGAGATCTCTGTAACAATGATAGTAAACAGGTGCTAAAGATGCCGCAACTACAATTCAAGAAAATAGGATCATCATTCATTTAGCAGAAGAACTATTTCAGAGCAGAGAATAGTGTAATGCAGAAAATAGATACTTTTACTTAAACATATCTTTACATATCTTTACAAAACAGTGTTACTCAAAGTTGGCTCCGCGATGCTTGTGGCCGGACGTGGTGTTTGACCTACAGACGGATATAAGTGTAGCACACTTAATTAGTTATGCAACCAACTAATCATTTTTCATTATTAGAATTGGTCGTTTACTCTCTTATAATGCCCGTACAATGCAAATGTAAGTCAACTATGGATGTAAATCACTGTAGCGCCCGAACGTCTCGGGAAAATCCCGTTTTGTTCATTGGGCTTACTACAGTTCGGACTCAATGTCACGGTTTGAATCTAATCTCACAAAGTGCAATGCAAGATTGATAAATCACCAAAGAGTTCAAATCTGGCAAATCGTTTTGAAAAATTGATTTTTAAAAAGAAGTGTCAAACATGGACTGCTTTGCTAGATACAAAGTCGCCACCTAAATATTTTTATTTTGGAATTTAGGAAATCGACTCGTGCCTAAGGCCACGTGTCGTCATCACCAAAGTTGCCTTGGCTCGGGAACTTGGATGCGAGAGGGAAGGTCATGCAATGAGCACTCTTGCTCGCCCGATCAAATATCGGCCTTTACTAACATGATATCTTGTTTTGAAAACACATGTGCTCTTAATACGGTTATTAATCTAGAATTATTATGTGATGCGCACAACATACAAGTATAATTTGGATTACCTAAGTTGGAACAAAGCATTGCATATTAGTTTTGAAAATGGTTTGCTACTCGTAAGTTGGCTAAAATACGGATTTTGCCACCTTCAAGTGGGCTTAGAAAACATGGTGATTTGTCACTCTCAAGTGGGCTTAAAACTTTAATCAATGAATTGTCCCAATTCAAGTAACCCAACCTTCACCCACGAGCATTGGTGGTTATATCACATAAGCAAATAGCCTCATGGCAAGCATGCTATTATGGCGATCACTCACACACATGCAAGGATGCTAAAGCATAAACACTTACGAGTACTCGAGCCAAAACAAAAGCTATGTTAGAAATCAATGCATGATCCTAGCTATGTCAAGAATGCCTAATGCAACACATGCAAAATGCAATTAAGATAGGCAGCTGTTCTAAAATGTCATGTGAGATACAACTTGATACATGTATTCAACGGAATTGAAGTACAATGCGTTAGTATGATCTGCCGAGCCAGGCATGCAAGGCAGATGAATGAAAGCAAACATGCGAAGCATAAGGATGCTAATTGAAACATGCCCTAAAACTAACCATCGGCGAGTAAGTAAAAGGGAAAAGGCGTGGGGTTAGAAGACATGCATCACACACACGCACACTTATTTACAACCGTTGGCCCTCTCAGCGGAGGTCCGAATAAATAATACTGAGAACCAACTAGCTATTCTAAGCTAATCTAATTAAACTAGTTATTACGACAAAAAGAATAACAAGCTACAACTAATTATTACACAACTCTAGCTAATTAACAAATTAACTAAGTTAGCAATTACAATAAGCATATAAACTATATGATGTAAATTTGCCTTGGACGCCTTGGATGACGAAGGATGCATGCATACTTGAATTGCCTTGTTCGGAAATCCCTCGCAACGCCCCGACTTGCCTCTGTTTGCAATTGACCTCAGAACACTGCACAAAGCTCCAGAAGGGTGAAACTCCTACCCACTGAATACGTGGGAAGGTGCCGACCAGCTATTGGCCTTGGAGACCACCTGCCAACCACTTTTATGGTGAAAAACCAAAAAAAAGTGGTCTGCCAGCCACTAAATCTGGTTGGCCGACCAGTTTTTGCCCCTGGTTTCTGGTTTTCTGCAACAGAAGGCAAGAGAGAGAGATGACAAAGTATTCGCAACACATGTGTGCATGACCACTCTCCCCATCATTGTATAAGCTCAAAGGAGTGTAGTCCTTGACCCTCGGGCCACCAATCACGCATCTCAATGCATGATGGCCGAGGAGTCGAATTGCACGACTCAATGTGAAATGAATGCACATACAAGCACCTAAAGCCAACAATTCCATCATGGGTAGTCAAGAGTGTCGGCGGGCGGGAATCGAGGCACGTTTCATCACTTCAAGTATGAAACGTCTCTCGTTTCCCGTGTTTGGACTAACACCTATTCCAAACATAAATGCAAAGCAAGCATGCACCAATGCAACTCTAGCATGCAATCTTATTGCAATGCAACTAAGTCATGCAAATATGCAAGGGATAACATGCAAACATGCAAACATGCAACTAGCATACACAATGCTATGAACTAACAATGGCATACTCAATGCACATGACACTTAGCATACACAATGCACGTAGAAACTAATAAACAAAATCAGATGAACAAGGCATACACAATGCAATGATCAATCATGCGACAACATGACTTAATCAATACTATGAACTACAATGGCATACTCAATGCAAAATGGACTTAAACCAAAATGGATGGGTCTTAGCCACACCCAAATCGATAGCCATAGATGATGGAATTAAGGCACAAAAACACATACGGTATGCACAATGCAATGGACCAAGCAAGGCACAAAACACAACCTTCCAAATGCATTGAAAGGATGAAACATAGAGTACAATGACATATGTTCCAGCTCTGAAATGGCATACAAAATGACTTCAAATCATGCAAACAACTCACACAATGCATGTTGAAAGGCTCAAGTATCGAAAGCTAGTCAAGCATATTACACTAGAGGCATGCAAGGTGATGCTCAAATGATCGAACCAACTCTAAATAGACCCTATGCAGGCTAAAACAATAGCAAAATGAGTTGGAATGATGGCTTTGAAAGGCACAAAAATGGGGCTCATGCAATGGCTCACAAATAGGGCATAAAAGCATAACTCTAAAGAGCACTTCAAAAGTGAAAAATATGGAAGTGTAGCAGCCCTACAAGCTCTGAAATAACATTCCCAATGATGCCGAAACATGCAAATACCCCAAGTGAAGCATGCAAGAGACCTCAAAACTCAAAGCTAGTCAAGGCTATTACACTACAAGCATGCGTGGCAAGCATCTTTCGACCAAGAGGCCTCAAAAAAGAACTAAGGTAGCCCAAAATATGAACAAAATTAGGTTGGAGCATGGCCAAAATATGCTAGAATAGAGGGCCAAAACATCATGCATTCTAAGTTAGTAAACATGATTTACACTACAAGCATATGAAGCATGTGAGAGGCTACCAAACCCGATTGAAAACAAAGTCATGGCATGCCAAATGATGACCAAAAACCCAAATATGACCAATACATAAGAATGACAAACCCATGCAAGAGGCAAACCCAAGGGGACCAAACTAGCCATAGACAGAGTCAAGGCAGGCCCTAAAAGTCACCAAAAAGTGCTTGAACCGAGCCTTGAAAGTATGGAAACATATGCTCCTTTGATAGGCTAAAAATGCAAGCAAACAAGACCAAAGAGAGGGGGTCACCCCTCTCTGATTTAGGGCCTCAAAACCACATGCCAACCACTGAAAATCCACTAGATTTGGTGGCTAAAGAAACAAACAAGGATTAGCTCAAAGGCCTTAAGGCATGGCACAAAAAAAGGCTAAATAAGGCATGCAAAAGGGTAGAAGACCCTCAACACCAAAAGGGCCTTAAACAAACATGTTAAACACTTAAATATGGAGCTTTTTTTCAGTTGACAACAAAGCTCAAATAAGCATGCAAGTATGGCTAAGAGAGTGATCAAGACAAAGCTTAAAAAGAGAGAAAAGAGATTACCCTTGAAGCTCAGCAAAACCAGCAAGTTCCTCAGCCAAAAACCAAACTCTTAAGCTTTCTCAAGACCCTCTAGGAACCTCAGTTCAATGGTAAGGATGTATGGTTAAGAGTTGAGATGCTAAAGTCAAGAACAACACACACTTTTGGCCCAAAATATAGAAAAAAAGAGAGATATATGTTTTGCCTTAGGAAATTTTTCTGAACCCTAATCATGGAGAGGGAGAGCCTCTCTTATAGAAAGACAAAGGTTCAAACTTCTTGGAGAAGCTAAAACTTGGATGCAATCCTCCATACACGCGTGCATGAAGGATCACGATCACGTTTCTCCGGTGGCCGGTGCATCCTGATCTGCCAAAAGCGGAGAAAAGCCGCCGAGAAAAAGGTGGTTGGCTGCTACTTTAGTGGTCGTCGACCACTTTTTACTGGTTTTCGAGAAAAAAAATTAGTCGACCAGGGTAATTGGTGGTCTTCACATTGAAAGCAAGCCAATGGTGGGGTGGAAACTAGAAAATGTGGCCCAAAGACCAAGAAAACCAGTTTCCCGACCAGAAAATCGGTTGGCGAGGAGAAAAGTGGTTTCCAAGGAGAAAGCTAGTCTCCCACCCTTGTACCACCTTCCAAACAAGGAAAACAAGGTTCGTGCCCAGAACGAACCAACACGGATCAAAAGCGAGAGTTCGGGAGGCAAGGCACTGCATGTGGGGCCTCAAAAGGTATTAAGCACAAAAAGTGGCGTATGACCACAAAAGTGGTCTCCGGACCTGATGTCCTCTAGGCAGAGGAAACAAGGTGTGTTCCAAAAAACGTGCAAACGGAGAATGTTAGCGGTCCCATTTGAGGTGCACGGCGTGGCTCAGGAACTAGTCTTCGTGTGGGAGCGATGGCCTCGACCACGAAAAAGTAGCCTCGACCATTGAGAGATGGTCTACAAGACCTCTCCTCCCTCCAGAAGAGAAAACAAAACTTGGTCCGTGGTCGGTCAAAGTACAAAGGGTCCCGAGTGCAGGCGAGGCTCTTAGCAGAACTCCGAAACCTCAAAGCAGGCACAACATGCGAATCACCAAGCTCAATCGATGGCGTCTAAGTCTTAAGGTCGATCAAAAATGAGGTGTCTACAATCATGCTAGGAGGCTGGGAAGTGGGGTAAATGAAGTAGAAACATAAAAGCGAAATTGCCAAATAGTCGCACGTAAAGGAGCCCCTTGGTGCACATCTTTGGACTCTCCTTCTCATGCACTAGCAAGTGCAATTATTTCATAATGCAACCTGACTCTCTCCCTGTTTTTTGCAAGTGCGGGTTTTCTCGTTGCACGTGCAATCACCCCTATCAGTCGTGATTACGGGTGTCCAAATCAAAAATTCTGCTTTGTTTTTGTGAGCTCTCCCTCTTCAAAACTCAAACCCAATTTGACCAAATCAAAGCCCAAAAGTTATCAAACATGGGGTATAAACAAACACTAAGTTCAAACCAAGCATAGAACTTTAAATTCAAACTCAAGTCCCACAATCACATAAACAACTTCAAAGTTGAGAAGAAAACAAAATCTATGCATATGGAAATTTTATGTTCCAACAAAATCATGAAAATCTAACTTAAAATCATGCAAAACCAAGTAAATGAGCTTGAGTAATGCCATTCCTACTAAGATTTAGAGAATTCCTCCGATTAGGGTTTGTAACACAACTAACACTACCCAATCCCTCACTCTCTCCTTAAATTCCATTAGTTCAAGATGAAAATTAGTGTCATGTAAGAAATTAGGAAGAATTCTTACCTCAATGGGTTAATTTAGTGAAGTTGCTTCAAGTTCTCTTCTTCTCCCTTTCTTTCTCTTCTTCTCTTATTGTTCTCTAGAATTCTCTCAAGCTCTAGAACACATACTCTCTCTCTCAGGTGATATTTCTCCCTCTCCCCCTTATTTGAATTAATTAAATTAGAATCACAAGTAAGTTGAACCTTACTTTGTCTAATTAAGGAAAATTAGGCTCTACCCACCTAGCCCATTATTTAGTTTGTATGCTTACAAATTTAACAAATCGTCGACCAGTCTTTTTCACAATTAACGTGTCACATCCAAGCAAAACATAGTGCACATAACATATAAATAAACATGAAATGCCGCATAAATACATAACTAAGATTAACCATAAAATTAATGGCTAATTAAAGGCAAGTGTTACTGATCTCTCCCTTAGGGCGTTTAGTCCTCCAAACTTAATACGCTATACGTGAAAATTAGCAGAATCTAATGGAAAAAAGTTGAGTATTTTTCTTGCATATCACATTTCTCTTTCCCAAGTTGCATACAAGCCCTTTGTGGTTTTGCCGTCCACTTTTACCAATGAATTTATTTATTTCGATTTCTTAATATGGTGGCTAACAATCAAGATAGGCCATTATGTATATGTATAGTAAGTCACTCACAAATATCTGAGTCGGTTCAATAATTTGTTGAGGATCTAGAAGAAATTCTCTTAACATGGAAACATGGAAAATGTTATGCATGTGCTCCATATTCGGAGTAGGGCTGCGATATGCCATTGGACTCGATTTCTCCAATGATCTCATATTGTCCAGATGTATCGGTGCTAACTTCCCTTTAGCTCCAAAAGCAGTATGTCCCTTCATTGGCGTAACTTTGATAAAAACATGGTTACCTGCTTTATATTCTCTTTCCGTCTCGCACATCAATATAGCTTTATATGTCGACTTTGTGCTATTTTCAAGCATTACTAGATCAACTTCACTTTTTCAATGGTCTCTTGCATAAGTTGGGTCCTAATAACGGTCTATATCCTACCTCATTAACAAATCGGTGGCCACATTTCCTACCATAGAGAGCCTCGTATGGTGCCATATCAATGCTTGAATGATAACTATTGTTGTATGAAAACTTCAGTCAAAAGGCAAATGTGTTTCCTAATTCCCTTGAAAATCCGACACACATCAATAACATGTCTTCTAATGCATATCGTATCTTCCTTTCGGGACCGTTTATTTATGGATAATAGGCACTACTCAACATCAATTAGTCCATAACCTTTTGTAGACTTTGCCAAAATCTTGAAGTGAACTTCGGATCCTATCGGATACAATCAACCGGGTAATCTATGCAATCTCATAACTTCATTCATATCTGAGTAGCCAATTTATCTACATTATATATTGTTTTAATAGGTAGGAAATGAGGCGATTTTGTCAATCAATTTACAATTACCCAAACAGAATCTACAACTCTCTTTGGGCGAGGCAATCGAACCACGAAATCCATTCTGATATGTTCCCATTTCCACTCCGGTACTAGTAATGGTGAAGTAACCCTGCAGGTCATTGATGTTCTGCCTTAACTTGCTGGCATTGCAAACATCAGGACACAACTTCTGCGATCTCTTTCAACATCCCTGGCCATCAAAATTTCTTCTTTACGACTTGATCCTTTTTAGTGTTTCCTGGATGGATAGAGAATTTGGAACTGTGGACTTCTTGAAGGATACGTTTTTTCAAATCACCATCGTTTGGTACACATAACCGTCCCTGAAACTTGAGTACGCCATTCTCAAAACTGAACCCCAGCCTAGGTTTGGAATTCTGTTCATCCACTATTTTCTTTAGGAATTCATCATGCAATTGTCTTTCTTTGATCTCTTTAAATATTACTTTAGTTCATGCAATCTTGTTTCTGCATGGTAAGTAGTTTGCCATTGATTTCCAACTAAGAGCATCAGCTACCATGTTAGCTTTTCCGGATGGTACATAATTTTCAGATTATAATCTTTAATTAGCTCTAGCCATCTACGCTGTCTCATATTTAGCTCTTTTACGGGTAAAAAAGTATTTAAGACTTTTGTGATCCGTATACCTCCATGCGTCACCTATCTGGTAATGGTACCAAATTTTCAATGCAAAATCCTCTTGACGGTTCAGTTGTGAATTGGGTAACTCTTCTCATGCGGTCTTAGGCGACGGGAAGCATATGCAATCGCCTTTTCATTTGCATCAATACATACCCCAAGCCTTTATAAGAGGCATCATTGTAAATGGTAAAGCCATTAGTGGGAAGGTAAAATGAGAATTAGTCTTTGTTACAAGTCTTGTCTTCAATTCCTAAAAGCTATATCTCTGTAGTCGATCCGATGAATAGTGCCCTTTTGTGTCAATTGAGTAAGTGGCAAAGGCAATTTTTGAGAAGTCTTTCGCAAATTTGCGATAGTATCCAACTAAACCCAAGAAACTACGGACCTCTGTGACATTAGATTGGTCTCGACCAATTTATAAGCGCCTATCTTACTGTGGATCAGAATACAATTTTAGATTATCATGTCTCCCAAATACATCACACTATCAACCAAAATTCACATTTAAACAATTTTGCATACAATTTCTTCTCCCTTAATGTTTTGAAGAAACAAGTCTCAAGTGACATTCATGTTCCTTCTTGCTTTTAGAGTAAATCGAGTGTCATCGATAAAAACCACAACAAATTCATCAAGGCGGTTTAAAAACTCTATTCATTAAATCCATAAGCGACTAGTGTGTTTATGGCCAAAAGGCATAACAAGGAGCTCATAATGGTTGTATCTAGTTCAGAAAGTAGTTTTCTCCACATCTTCAACTTTAACTTTTAGCGATGATATCCGGACCATGAGGTCAATTTTGAAATGCTGTGCACCTTGTAGTTGGTCCAAGCGGCTCATCAATGTGTGGTAATGGGTACTTGTTCTTTATTATCACCTTGTTTAACTTCCTATAATCAATGCACAACCTTGGGTTCCATCCTTCTTTAACAAATATCTTTGGAGCACCCGGAGAGCGTACTAGGCACGATAAATTTCTTGTTCGCCAATTCTTGTAGCGAGTTTTCAATTCTTTTAACTTAGTAGTCGACATCATACTATTTCAATAGTAAATTCAATTTCGTCGTCGGCCAAATTTCGACAAATAATTTGGGAACACATCTGGGAACTTTTTTCACTCACAGGAATGTCATCGCGTTAGATTTCATAGTAGTTGGTAGCTATTAGTACAAAACATAAAAATCCCAACAACCCTTATTGATCAATCTATTTTGCTTTCATGGAGGAAATCAAATATGGGGAGATGCGACACCATCCCCATTAAAAATAAATTCAAGCACTTCCAGGAAGTAAAATACAACTTCTTTAGTCAAATAATCAATAGTAGCACAATACCTCGATAACCAATCCATTCCCAGAATCACATCAAAATACATGATATTTAAAGGCAATAGATCAATATATAAAGTCATATCCCCAACATTAACATCACATGCAGGATACATATACGTGCAATATATATATACATATATTTCTTAGGTGATATTTCTCTCTCTCAGGTGATATTTCTCTTTTTCCCTTATTTGAGTTCAATATATATATAAAATATCCAATTTCCTTAACTTGGATTAATTAAATTAGAATCACACCAGTAAGTTCAACCTTACTTTGTCTAATTAAGGAAAATTAGGCTCTACCCACCTAGCCCATTATTTGGTTGGTTGGCGTACAAATTTAACATATCGTCAAACAAAACATGGTGCACATAACATATAAATAAACATGAAATGCATGTATAAATACATAATTAAGATTAAACCATAAAATTAGCTTTGCTATTAATTAGGCGGGTGTTACAACAACATTGATGAGGAGTTCTTAATTAAGAAAATTGGTTTAAGTCCTAAATCTTATTATGATGTCATTACACCAAAGCAAGGGGCATTTAATGGTAGGTTTTTTAGCAGGCGGTTTTACCTTACGCCGTTAAAATAATACTTGACATGCCGGCGGTAACAAAGCTGGTAGCTGTTATTATCTCACGCCATTAATGTATCTTTAACTCGCTGTGACAGTTTCATCACCGCCAGTTAAATTAACACTTTCCAGCTAAACCAAGTATCTTTAATGGCGTGTATTGAAACCCTCTTTTAGCGGCGAATAGAAACCGCCGCACTCAAAACCCTCTTTTTAGCGGTGGTAGCGAAACGCGCTAACATCGCCTACCATTACCGCCCGATTAATGATGGCCGGTCTTTAAATGACTCACCCGGAACTTAGGCGATGTGGTGATCGCAGCGGCAGAAGGTTAGTGTGACTATCTACAATAGAAGCAAAGTAATGTTTAAATATTTATTTAGGGAATATATTTCATATAGAGTAAGCGGTGGTAGAGTGGTTGGTGTGCTTTGTGGATTAGAGGTCAAGGGTTCAAGACTTTCCAGGGATGCAAGAAAGAGAATTATTTTTAAAAAATTTGAACCTATTTATGCCAGTGAGAACATACGCGTTTTGGTCCTCATCTTTACTTACGCGTTTGCAGTGGAAACTTAACAGCGGTAATTTACCTTTTCGATGATTGTGCAGCGCACTTTTAGGCCACAGATATAAGCGGCGGTCCTAAATTACCGGGGTAAAAGGCTTTAACAACGATTTTACATCGCTTTAGCAGCGGTAAAAAACCTACCGCTAAAGCCCAATTTTGGCGTAGTATTGTTCTTAAATTTTGAAGGCGTCACAAAATAAATCTTAAGCAAAAAATTGCTTCAAAAATATAGCCAAGATTCCTTTTACAACCCAAATCTATTCATTTGGTTTTTGTATATTTTTTTTCCAATCCACTTTTGCACTTAGGTATTCACTGTGGAGAAAGTATAGTAAAGAAAAAACAAAAACAATCCAAATAAACTAGGCAAAAAGTAAATATACAGATAAATTAAGAAACCATCTAGCAAACTAATTAATAATAAAATTAACTAATCAATCAACATGCTAGATGAGTTACACAAATTAATCTATATAACTCTAGAAATTAAATTCAAAGTTAATACCGATGAATTATCGTATAAAATCATTACACAATAAATAATACCAAATAAATATATATAACTTCCAAATTAGAAATTGATAATCTAATTTATACATTAACCATGTACATAAATATAAACAAGTTGCAAACATTTTTTTAACTCTAAATACATTAAACAAAAAAAAAAAAAAAAAAAAAATTTAATAGGCAAGAGTTATATATAATTGTTACAAAACAATAACCATTTTAGCTAATTAACATGTAAATAATTCTAGGAAATTAGAAATCATGTTATATAGTCACTAGAAAATAATAAGCATGTAACCTTAAGCGAAACTTTAGGACCAAAGTAAACATACGAATTTTTGAAAATTAAATAAAATAAACAGAAGTCAAGACAATAACTTGGAATCATGTTTTATAAGATTAAAAATTAAACTAGAACCAAAAAAAGCATGCAATTCTATTTAAGTGCCTAATTACAATAGAACTTTCATCATGAATTGATTTTCTAAAGCATGCAATTTAGATACACAAATAAAACATTGCTGGCAAATTTACAACAAAGTCTCCAGCCATGATACTATTTGATGGCACACAAAATGTATTAATTTACTTAACAAGGATGGACAACCTGTGCTGCGACAGCATGAATCTGTTTCTGTTGCAAAATATATAAGCAAAACATAGATATGAATTTAAAAGAAAAATCTGCCTATATTTAAATAAATAAGAACAGTACCCTATTTATAGCAACGAAACCAGATTACGTAGTTATTAACGGTAGCTTGCATATAGATTAATTGTACAGAGGTAAACCACACAGGTGCTGTATTTATTTTCTATTAAAACAAATAACACCAGCAGCAACTATTAGGCATGAATCTATTCGTTAAATTGAAAGAGGAAAAAAAATAATTATACTCTGTTTTAAGTTTTGTTATATAAATTGTTAAGAATAACATAAAACAAATAAATTCATATGAACAAATAATTGAAAATTTAAAACTAGAACATGGTGGAATTTACGAAAATTTATAATAAAATAAAAAAACTAGCAAAAAGGAAGCAAACCCGAAGCTATATAGACAATATCCTTAAAATAGATTAAATCGCCTTACGGTTAGGTCTTTAAAGAGAGGTTGTCAGAAACGTTTGTTTTTCGGCTTAGCGACGATTGAATGCATCTGACAATCACATGGGCCCGAATAGTTTGGGTGAGCAGAGTATGATAGCACACTCTCGTAGGAAGATATAAAATAAGAGAAACTTTTGAAGACAAGAACCAAAATTTTGGGTGAAAAAGGAGAATGAAGGAGAAGGGTTTTTATACACATGGAGGGAGAGAGAAGAAAAACTCCACGACAATCGAGAGCCCTCACAAATGCAGAAATTAATTTTGTATGTAGAGACCCTAATTTTTGTAATTACATTATTAAATCCTGGCAACCTTGAGGTTTATTTCAATAAAGCCCTTGAATTTTAAGCAATTGCATTTTACTAAACCCTAGAATCGGGGAAGCATACATGCAGGATTAACTCAAGTAAGCCTAATAAACCACAGTAGATTTAATAATCACTTTTAAAACCCTATTATTATTAATTATTAGAACCTATAATTATAGATTAATCACTTTGAAATCCTAATTCCCGTTAATCTTGGATTTCACATTTGGTTTCTCGCCT
>JANUSC010000567.1:0-81064 GCA_025200525.1 Camellia lanceoleosa
AAACAAATCAGATATTGCCTAGCCATGTTTCATCTTCTTTCCTATGGGTATACATACCACCACGGTTCTCATGTAATCAACTTTCACTAATGATTCTTTTGTTTTCAGCTTCTTGATCCGCTTGCTCATTAATCAGATAGTGCCGCTCGTAAGTGCGTAGTCATCACTTTCAAGCACTATCCGAGTAGGCTCAATCATGGCGAAACGGGATCCCTTGAGAGGTAGTCTCCTCAACATCGAAATGTGGAAGACGTTATGCATATGCTTTCCATTTTTGAGGAGAAGCGCGAACTTGACAATCGCATACCGGGAGTTTGATTTTCTCAATAACTGACATAGACGGGTCAGAAGCATACGGCACGGGCGCTTAACTTGGTTTTTGACTCCAAAGTGAGTCCGCCTTTCATCGGTGTCACTTTCACAACACGTGATCACCCACTTTGCGTACTCTCCTTGGCCACGCCTTCGCCTTGAATATTCCAGATAATTCTTACATCTGCCCCGCTTCTATGCAGCTTTAGATCATCAGATCAATTTTATCTTTTCGGTTGTTCTTCATACACAATCTCTAGCCCAAGACACGGCCCATTCTCCAACTTCCCGCTTCGGCCAGATTGAGATCTACACTTCGCCATACAATGCCTCGGAAGGCGCCTATACCAATACTCGAATGGTAGTCGGCATTGTTGTAGGCGGATCTCAAAATTAACCAACTAAGCAAATGACTTTCGGTTTCTGGGGCTTCGAAAAGTCCGGTAGACACACATTCTCGGTGGGTCTTCTAGAGTCTGGATGATCCTTTCTGAACCGTCCATCTGGCGTCGAGGATGATAGGCACTACTCAATACCAATCTCAAGACTCCAACGCACGGTCACATGGTAGGGTTCGCTGTAACCTCGATGTAAACTTCAATCCTACATCGGGCTTTAAACAATAGATCCACAAGGGCACTCCAATGCAATCTCTGCATACAATTTCACCAATATAGATAATGTGACCCAATTTGTCTCAAGATTATAAATTGTCTTGACAGTAGGAAGTTGCGCAGATTTAGTCAATCTATCATGACAATAACCCAAATAGAGTCCATACTCTTTCCGGAGCTTGAGGTAATCCAACGATAAAATCCATCGCGGATATGCTCCCATTTCCACTCTGGTATGGGTAAGGGTTGCAGAATCCAAGAGGGTCGTTTGATGTTCCGCTTTTGACTTGGCCGCAATGAAGACATTTGGACACAAAGCCCGGCAATTTCCTTCTTCATTCCATCGCCACCGGGGAATTCTCGTTGCTTTCTGTGATCTTGGTACATTTTCGTGATTCCACCGGGTGAACTCGAAAACTCTACCTGTGGCCTTCTTGCTAGAACTCTTCTTCTTTCATATTCGATTGTCATTCGCGGTGTACACACATACTTCTCTTCTTTGAAATTTCAATACATTGTTGTCAAATTTGAATCCCGCTTTGGTTTAGAATCTCTTTCTTCAATAACTTTCTTCAAGAAATCATCCAGTTGTTGTTTTCTTTAATTTCCTCAATCAAGGTGGTTGAGCAAAGAATGGCAGCCTATTGTTCCACCTGTTCTCTCAAGACAATTTCAATTTCGGACTTCTCGAGGTCATAAAGCAACTCCTTACATTCAAACAAACAAGCTAAGTTGGCAATTGACTTTTCGCAATGCATCAAGAACGGTGTTGGCTTTTCCTGATGGTACAAATCAGAGGTCATAGTCTTTGATCGGTTCAAGCCATCTCCATTGTCTCATATTCATTTCTTTCGAGTGAAAAAGTACTTCAGCTCTTGTGGTCAAGAGATGCTGGCTATCTGGCACTTCACATGTTGCTCCATACAAATAGTGGCGCCAAATTTTCGAGCAAACACTACAAATAAGTTCTAAGTCATGGGTCGGGTAGTTCTTTTCGTGGTCTCAACTGCGGGAAGCATAAGCAATAACTTTCCCATTCTCGCATTAAAACACACCCCAAACCCTTATGAGAAGCATCACTAAATACAAGATAACCATCCGCACAAGGTAGAGTCGAATCGGTGCAAAGCATAAGTCTAGTTTTCAATTCTTGAAATGTCGATTCCTTTGGTCACCCAACAAATGATATCCCTTTCAGTGTCAATCGAGTCATGGTAGGGCAATTTTGGAGAAGTCTTTGATAAATCTTCAGAGTATCCAACCAATCCCAAAAAGCTTCTGACTTCAAATACATTTGGTTGGTCTAGGCGATTCACTATGACTTCAATTTTTCGTGGATCAACAGAATTCCGCTTTTGCTAACAACATGCCCTAAAAACATCACATGATCAAGCGAAATTCACATTTAGACAGCTTTAGCATATGGCCATTTTCTTAAGGTTTGCGGTGGCAAGTCTCGTGATGGTGTTCATGTTCTTCTACGCCTTAGAATAAATCAAGATGTCATCAATAAATACCATAATAAAATCGTCAAGGTATGGTTTAAAAATTCTATTCATGAGGTCCATAAATGCAAATAGGGCATTCAGAATCTCGAACGGCATAACTAAAAATTCAAAGTGGCCATACCTCGCTCTAAAAGCGGTTTTATCAATGTCTTCCTATTGACTTTCATTGATGATACCTCGATCTAAGATCAATCTTGGAAAATACTTGTGCACTTCAGAATCGTCAAATAAATCATCAATACGTGGTAATGGATATTTATTCTTCTGACAACCTTGTTCGGGCCAGAATCAATACATAGTCTCAGAGCCATCTTTCTTCTTTACAAACAAAACAGTGCACCCTACGGTGAAGTACTAGGTCCGATAAACTTCTTGTCTAACAGTCCTCGCAATTGTACCTTCAATTCCTTCGCTCACGAGCCATTCTATAAGGAGCTTTTAGATGTCTACCGGTACCTAATCACATCCACAAGAATTCAATTTCCTACCAATCAAATCCTCGCAATTCATCCGAAATACATCTCGAATTCTCGACTATAGGAATACAATTCACATCAGCTTTAACATCATCATTAGTAGGTACAAATAATACTGAACACGATACCCTTTACACCCTTTCTAATCAGGTTTGACAAATTTTACAGAAGAGATCGGTACGGGGAGGTACTACTCCACTCCCATTAAACACAAACTCAGCAAACCCTTGGACGGAAAACTACTTGTTTTGTTACACAGTCTATAGTGGCATGATATTTTTGTAGCCAATCCATCCCCAATATTACATCAAAATGATCTATGTTCAATGGTAGTAAATCAATAAACAGATGCATATCCCCAACAATAATCTCACAAGCAGGATACATATATGCACATGTCATGGATCTCCCAACAGGTGATGATACAGCTAGCAGGTAGTTCATAGGTTCTAAGGGTCTATTCAATTTACGCGAAAAAGCATGCGACACATAAGAATGTGTAGACCCCGAATCAATCAATACATAAGCATTTTGAGCACAGATAGAGAGGATACCTGACACAACAGTCTCAGTGTTTTGCACATCTCCGATTAGGGCAAACACTCTACCGCCTCATGTGCTCTTTCCTGTGAGCTTTGGGGTTCGGTTTTGGTGCTACATTTGATGTCGGCTGCCGCTTAAACGGCAAATTTTTACTACTGGTCAAGGGGTAGAGGGATAGCTTTTAATTCAGGCCCACCTTGCCACACTAAACAAGCTCCAAACCCGGTAGCAAACCCCTTTATGCTTGTTGCTACATACACGGAGCAGGAGTAAACCCACTCCCTGGGGGGCTAGTCGTCGACCCCAGATTCTCGCTTCTTGGTCCGGGTTATGCTTGCCTTTCTTAAATTTGAAACCCTTTTTTCCTTGCCACTTATTTATCGGTGTTTGATTGTTTCACCGCTATCGCAATATTTGTCTCTACCATCAATGCCCGGTCAAGAACACCCACATAAGTTGGCATTTTCAACACATTTATTCGGCCCGATAGCAACACTAAGGCCGCCTTCAAACCTCCTCGCCTTCTTATAATCGGTCCACCATGTGGTGCATACCTAGCAAGTTCAATAAAATTCTTCTCATACTCGGCAACAGACGTCTTGCCCTGTCTCAACTGTTCAAACTCAGTCACTTTTCTGTCCCTGATGCACTGGGGAAAATACTTTTCAAAGAAGGACTCCTTAAACTGAGCCCAAGTCACAATAGTATTTGCATCACGGGTCAACATCCACCACCTTCTTGCTTCTTCCTGAAGGGTGAAGGTTGCCAACAATACTTTGTTTGCTTCGGAGCACGGAAAAACCTCAAACAACTTCTCAGTCTCAAGAACCCAGGCTTCAGCCTTTAACGGTTCCAAGCCTCCCTGAAAGGACGGCGGTTTCATTTTGCTGAACTTCTGAGTCAGTGCAATAATGTCCACCTCATTAGTATTCACATTTTGTACATTTTGTTCCGGTTGCACCGGAGGAGGAGGAGGTGGGGGCTGTTGGTTCGGTTGTTGTTCGAGTCTTTCAATTATCAGTCCCATCATTTGTTCGGTCCGCCATTCGCCTCGAGAGGATGATGACTCGTGTTCATTTGCATTATCCATTTTGCTATAGCTATAATAGCTTATCATTATAAGCCAGTACACTTAAACAGTTTAACACTTTAACATATATTCAGTCAGTCATAAGCACACACTTTTCAAGTTCATGAGATGCCCTAATCGCTTCCCTAGGACACCCTATAGCTCATTTGGACACGTGTGTGCGGTATAACTCGTGGGTACGTATCGCTCTGATACCACTGTCACCACCCAAACCCGGCCTATGGGTTTAGCATGAATCGCCAAGAATCCGAGATTACAAGGCCTACGTACAAAGAATATGATCAAACAGAGTACGTATTCGCGGAAGCCAATACAAGAAATAACTAGTGTCCATTGAGTGAAAATCAGATGTCAAAAACATTTTTATGCATTCATATGGTTCAACACAGTACAGTCTATACAATCATATACATAACAAGACGGGATTGAATCCTCGATAACAAGCAGCAAAGAAATGCCTATACAAAAGTGCAAAACAAAGGAGGAGACCGACCAGAACACAAAACTCCCCAAGCCATAGCATGGCAACTCGAACCTCGCAAAGGAGGCACATAGGTCGCTTGACAAAACTGGGGACCAATCCCACGCCCTAGCTCCGATGCAGTTCTTGAGAACCTACATATATATATAAACAAAGGAGCTAAAGCCCAAAGGAATAACATACATGGTGTAAAGAGGTTATGAATGAATGTCCCTTACAAGAATGAAATCAATTCATTATACAAGATTTCAATCTTTCAAGATTTCACCAATCAATATTTCAATCAATCACCATATGGTACATCCTTAGCCTATAAACGGTAGGTCCAAAAGGACCGCCCAAACAGACCCAACAATAATGATGATCATCAATCAAGAAATGATGGTTTCACAAGGAAACCGACAGAGCTCAGGATACCAATAACAAAGGTGCTAAGGATGCCACAATACAGCTCAAATACAGACACACATTCATTCAATCAACAATATCATTCAATAAATGGGCCTACCCAGATTCAAAATATAACCATTTGAACATATCTTTACACAATGCTACTCACAGAGATTGGGCTAATAGCAAACTAGAGCGTCCCGAGAGCCAACCCTAAACAAGAAACAAATAGAACACACACTAAGTTCACAATGAAAGGATGATAATTAAATCCTAAATTTCCTCGGTGTGGTTCTTTGTCTAATCCTCATTAAGGTGCCTTAAACTAGGCCTAAGAATGCCTAGGATGGGATGAGGATGCAAAGATGTGCAGAATCGCCGAATTTTAAAACAGGCCTCACTCGCTGAAGGCCAACTTCCCGCCGGCGGACAAGCCAACAAAGGTCCCCGCTCCAGCGGCAACTTCGCCGAAGGCTGATGCACGCAAGATCCGGATGCGATTTCCGCCGAGCGTGAAACTCTTCGCTCGAGCGGACTGTAAAACAAGTCGAAGAAATCTTTGGGAGATGAATTTCCGCCGAAGCACTTCTCCGCCGGCGGACGGCCAAAATCTGGAAAATCCAGATTCAACCTCCAAGTTCCAAATCAAGTTTTGATGCTCCAAATTCGATCCTCTTGGGCCCATTTTCTGGAAAACTCTTTTAAACACATAGAATAACAAGTTTTAAAGCTCAATTTAAGAAATCAAGGCCCAAGGGTGTTTCACTTAAACTCAATCTTTAAACCAATTTCAAGAACACTTTCAAAACATGACATGCATGATCTTCAAACCAAATCCAAGCTTCAACTCTTGCTCCATTGAGCTCCAATCTTTGAAAACAATGAGGAAACATGAACTATGATAAAACATGGACATGCATGTGACAATTAGCCAAGAATCCAACTTCAAACTCACTAAATTCAACACGCATGCAACAATGGCACTTCAATTCAACAATTATGAACAAAATCATGGTTTAGTTTCTACAATGATGCATGAAACATGCAAGGTTTGCTCAAACACAACATTAAGAAGGCAAGATCCTTACCTAAGTCTCAATTACAAGGCGAGGAGGTTAAATTAGCAAGTATACTTCAATCTACTTCAAGTCTCCTAGCAATTCTCAACCATGGCAAGATGAGCTCAAGTCTACTCTCTCACTCTATATTCGGTGGAGACTAAGAAAAAGCCTGAGGAGAAGCTTGTCCAACATGTAAGAAGGTCTAGTCTATTAATAAACAAATGGGCCACTAGCTATGGCAATGTGGTAATTAAGTCAATTTAGACAATTAACTCTTTTAAAGCTAATTTATTCATTCCTAATCAATTTTCAGATAAATATACCATAAAATCAGAATTATTCTACTGAGTCTAAAACTTCAAACGGGTTGTAAATTGGTGGCCGATAAGGCCTTCAATTTGAAGTGTTAACACATATAATCAAACAAATAATCATTCGCTTAAGCAGATACAATATGCAATATAACAGACAACTTATTCAATTTCAGTTTCAGTTCCATTCAGTCTGTTCAGTAGTTCATCCAGTTCACTTATCAGTCATTATCAGTTCAGTTTAGCAGTAATCAGTAGATAATTCAGTGGTTTAACGGTAATCAGTACGAGGGTTGTTACAAAACATAAGGAATCCTTCCTCTTCAATTATAAGTGCCCTCTGTTGGCAATGTTTCTGCAATGTCTCCTCCCAAGTCTTTTTTAAGTTGGAAAATCACATGCATATCTTATTATAATATTGTTCCATGCAATAAGTTACAAAATGGTCCATATTTAAATATGCAATGCACGAGTGGCATTGACGCAATGTCTCCTCTTGCAAGAAAATGCCAGAGCAGCCATTAATCTTTCTCTTCTGCTCTAATCTTATCAACGTGCAAGCAAGCAAGCGTGCATGTTCATGTGCGTGCATCTTCTATGTACATTTTATTTTATTTTTTTGACAAAATAATTGTGAAACAATAATTGTGCACATGAACTTATTGGGTACATGTACAGGATTAACTAATATCATCACAGCACATTATTATGATGCTATCATGTAATCAGGCTTTTTATATTGCAAAACTGAACAAATATATTGAACTCGAATAGTGCCATCACACATCAGATGAATAGAAGTTAAAGCTTATGACTGGTGACAGAATTAGATTATCAGTGCTTCCAAATGCAGAGTCCTTGAGAAAACTCACACCTTGGCTTATCAGCCACCATGATTAACTTATTATTAGACACAAAAGCATTCTTTAACCAATGCTCTGAATGATTTTCAGTCAAATTAGGCAGGTATAGCTACATGAATACTGTACTTGTGCACGAGAAGCTTGCCAGCAAGATCCACATGGTTTTCCCACGTCGTTCCATAATTGACAGAGATAGAGTAAGTCCAGGCTGGCTTAGCTAATAGAAATTATACTATCCTCCACGCAGAGAGACAACCAACACATTTTTGTTGAAACTACCATGTGAGTCTCATAAATTTTTTAGTCAGTCTTTAATCATCCCCCTCAGACAATTCGAATCTTTAACATCTTTGAAGTTATTAAATTACATAAAATCCTCATGTGGCCTCAATTACAACACATGCATGATTGAATACCTGTTTATATTTTGAATAAAAATGAAAAGGGTTTTGACTGTGAATCTCTGATTCTTATGCTAATCTCTATTTATTTATTTTTTAAACTTTTTTCAACAACTTAATTTTGAATCTTGAGGTTATTCGACATGTCATGCTTCTTTCACCCCTACATATTTTTTCTTTCAATTTCATGTTTACATTAAAATTGGATGGAACCAAGTACTACTTTTATCTAGCTTCAAGTGCTTAATGAATAAATGGTCTAAGAAAACGAAAGAAGTAATGTATAAGCAAGAATTTTGCACCGAGTATATTGATTTATAATTGGGGGACAATTTACAAGTATATTTCTCATTTACATTTCAAGTATCTGTGACATCAAGATTTTCTAGGCTAGTGGTTGAGAATGTTGAGGAGGGAAACTCTGGTTTTAATTAAACGCCTGAGCAAGCACCCTAGAACTTCTTCAAGATCTTGTATTCTCAACTCCAACTTTTCTAGCTGGTTTTGCACAATCTTGTTGTCATCAGATTTGCTTGGCTTGTGGCCAATGAGTGAGTGCACTGCAGCATCAACCTTCTCGAACTCATTGATATCTGTTTCTTTGGCTTGACATGCCACAGTACTCTTCTGGTGCATCAGTTTGGAAACCAAAGACCAGCCACTTCGCCTTGATTGCACCTTTGTTCCCGCAGCATAGGACAACAAGGACTCCAATACTGCAAGAGTGACTGATTCAACCTCTTTTAATGTGCTAAAAATAACAACAGCTTCATGGTATTTATCTAAGTTTATCGCCATGTTTTTGTTTCCAATACTTTTCAAATCCTTGAGCAACTTCTGGATGATCTTCTTTGCCTTCTTTCTAGAAGTTAAGTACCCCCCAAAGCTACTTGCATCCCTTTTTCTGCGAAGGATTGAAAGAAGTTCTATCACATCTTCCTTTGACTTTGAGATGATGTCTTTAGTGGCTGTACAAGCATCCAAGAGCTTGAGGTAACCGTCCAACACCTCATCAATCCATTTCTCATGGCATTGTTGGGCCAAGCTTTGTTGAGTGTATGGCAGTAGAAGCAAATAATCAACAGAGTCATACAAACCTTCAAGGCCTCTTAGTCTGTTGCTTATTGATGGCAAGGAAGAAGAGGTAGACTCAGAAGACGTCACTCTGCACAAATGCTCATTGAATTGGGGAATGAGCGGATGAGATCTAGAGGGAAAGCTGACAGAGCGGGCATGGTAATGGGATTTTGATCTCAAAGGAAAGGAAGCCATTTTTCTTTCTGATTTGGAATGCACAATTCAAAACCAACGAATTGTGTTATGTTGTGTCCCTTCCCTTGGCAATATGATCAATATATATCATTGGGTGGAGGAGACATAAGGAATCTCATTCGCTAAAATTATGAGGAAATGGTAACATGGCTATGAAATTGGATCTAAATGATATGTTACCGATGTTTACGCAATGTCTCCCCACCACCAGGTTCCAAACTACCAAACCAATTTCCTTTTCTTTGAAATCATTGGCATATCTCAAGAAGAATTGGTGATTACTAAATAATCCATAAACTTGCAATGCACGAGTGGCACAATACTTTGTTTCCTTCAGAAGAAAATGCATGACCACGTGTGTGCATCTTTTAGAATTTTTACATGTTTCTGTGTGGTGTGGTGACTGAAAAGTAGTGAAACATCTACACCTGAGAGACAATATAGCTGTTTGTTTAATACCTTCAAATTTGCAATATAACTGCTTCACTAATTACAGTCAAACAAATTGGAGATTTTACAAGTGATACAAAGAAAATGATGCTAAAAGAGGATAGTTCTAAGCAACACATTTGGGAAGCTATAACCAAATGATCAGTGACCCTTATTTTAAAGTAAGCTGCAACTTTAAGTACAGTATGATGGTTGATTTCATGTTATATGGTTTAGCAGCTTTTGCTAACGTAAGATCAATGACTTTTTGGTGATAATATATATTTGAGTGGGTTCACCTGACCCTACTTGAATCTAAAAAAAGTTGAGTTAGTTCAATATTTTTGTAATTTTTTTTTCTTATAAAAGTATTTTCTCGAGTTCAGTTTTTTTTTTTTTTTTTTTTTAAATAACAAATTTACAAACAAATGATTTAGTAGAAATAAGGGTATGGGGCAAAATTTTTTATATCCAAAAGTGACATCCTAGTTTCATAAAATCCAAATCAAAATTAAAAGAAAATTTTGAAACATCTTAATTATTTGTACAAGAGGCTGGCAAGGTGATCTCCACACAACTTTTCCATTGATTTTCATATTGTAGGAAATTTGGTACGATGCTTGATTAATATTATATAAACCAAATCTTAGTGTTCCCAAACAGAAAGACAGCCAAGCAGAGTCTGCATTGTTTAAAGCATGTTAATTAGATTAAAAATTTCTGTGCCAGTCTCATGATTTTTTTAAAGCACTACCATTGAAGCAATTGGAATCTTGATAGCTTTAGTATCATCAAATAATTTAAACCCCTCATGTGGCCTTGATAAATTATATTCTGATATATATGTTTAAATTGGCAAAATTAAATAGTTTAGTTCAATTTTTTTTTTGGATTAAAATGAAAAGAAAATGAGGTATTTTTATTTAGTGCTAGATACCTGCTAAACTCAACAAGTCACAACACAAGAAATTCAACTGTGCAAGTAGACTTTAATTCTGGAAGAAATTTGGCCAAGCTACTCGAATTATTCACCATCCAAAAGTTAGCCCAAACTTGTAGACTGATTCACTTGAAACCCAGATAGTTTTTACTTACAAAACACGTTATTCTTGTGAGGAAAAAATAGAAGTAACTTCATTATTGAAATGGTGTATTCATTTGGTTTAACTAGCACGGTTGATGTTGTTCAGCCACAAATCCCCTGCTAAAACTTAGAAATAATTAGCTCGTTTGCGGAGATTCCTGGTTTCCCAAACTTACTTTACATTACTAACACCATTTCTTTAACATTAATTCACTGAAATCTTATCACTTACTTTTTCCCCCACAAGTGACCATGTATATATGTGAGTTGAAATATTCAAGAGGGTAAAAGATGGGGCATGTTAAAAGTATTAGTTTCATTTCCAACAGATGGATTGAAAGCTCTAAAATGAGGAAAGAAGCAATATTGCACCAAAAATTGTAGCAAGTATATTGATTTATAATTAAGAGAGTAAAATAACAAGTATATCTTTCATTTACAAGTATATATGAACAGCTAGTCAGAAGCCCTTTCTCTGAGTAACAAAATTTTGGACGCACAAGGTTATGCATCATGATTTTCTCAAACTAGTGGTTGTTAAGAATGTTGAGGAGCGAAACTCGGGTTTTGATTAAACGCCTAAACAAGCATTCCAATCTGCTTTCGATATCTTCAATGCTCGACTCCATCTTCCCCAATTGATTTTGTATGTTATCGAATTTTCCACCCTTCAATGCACCATCAAGCTTCTCAAACTCATTCCCATTTGCTTCATCTTGGGATTCTACACTCTTGTGTTGCATCAGCTTGGAAACCCAAGACCAGCTTTTTTGCCTCAATTGCACCTTTGTCCCACCAACATAGGACAACAAGGATTCAAACACAGCAAGAGTGGCTGGTTCCACCTCTGTTAGCATCCTAAGAATGGCAACAGTTTCGCTATCTTTGTCCTTGGGAAGGAGGGTGCTTTTATTTTTGATACTTTTCAAATCCTTCAAGGACTTCTTGATCGCCTTCTTCACCATCTTTCTAGAGGCCAAGTATCCCTGGAAGTCATTTGCATCCCTTCTCCTTCGCAGCATTGAGAGAAGGTCTTGTACAGCTTGCTTCGTCTGTGAGAAGATATCTTTAGCAGTGGAACACACATCCAAGAGCCTTAGATATCCATCCACAACCTCATCGACCCATGTCTCATCGTGCTCTTGGGCCAAGGCATGTTCAATGTGTGGCAGTGGAAGCAAATCACCGACACAATCATGCAAATCCTCGAGGCTGCTCAATCTGTTTCTTGTTGATGGCAATGAAGAAGAGGAAGCTTCATGATCAGGAGATCTTATTCTACCCAAGTGCCTATTGAATTCAGGAATGAGTGGATGAGATCTAGAGGGCAAGCTGACAGATCGAGCATGGTAAGGGCCTTTCGATCTCGAAGGAGAGGAAGCCATTTTTTTTCTCTAGTTTAGGAATAAGGCTTTAGCAATGAGATGTACAATTCAATTTTGCAATGTTGTGTTCCTTCCTTGGTATATGTATATATATGCCCAATGTATATCATGGTGGGAAGGAGACATAAGGAATCCTTCATCTTCAATTATAAGTGCTCTGTTGGCAATATTTCTGCAGTGTCTCCTCCCAAGTATTTTTAAATTGGAAAATCACATGCATATCTTAACATAATATTGTTCCATGCAATAAGATACAAATGGTCCATAAAATATGCAATGCATGAGTGCAATTGATTCACTGTCTCCTCTTGCAAGAAAATGCCAGCACCATTAATCTTTCTCTGCTGCTCTCATCTTATCAACGTGCAAGAAAGTGTGCGTGTTCATGCGTGTGCATCTTCTATCTACATTTTCTTGTTTTACACAATGATTGTGAAATAGTGACAAAATGGCAACATGATGCGCTTTTCCTGTTGAGGTCTAGCTCTGTAGGAGACAAAATTATAGTCAAACATGTGAATGCTTGCACATGTACATATTTAATTAATATTGCCAAGGTACATTATTATGATGCAATTATGTAATCAGGCTTCTCATGTTGCAAAACTGAACAAATAAATTGAACTTGAATAGCAGTGCCATCACATCGGATGAATTGAAGTTGAAGGCTGTGAGTGGTAACAGAATTAGATGATCAGTGCTTCCAAATGCAGAGTCCTTCAGAAAACTCACACTTTGGCTTACCAGCCACCCTGATGAACATTTAATAGATAACTTTCAGTCAATTTAAGCAGGTAACTACAAGATTGTTCTTGCGCACGGGAAGCTTGCCAGCAAGATCCACATGGCTTTCCCACGTCACTCCATAATTCACAGAGATGGAAGGCTAGGCTGGCTTAGCTAATACAAATTAGACTCTCCTCCAAACAGAGAGATAGCCAACACATTTTTGTTTCTTAAACAATTAAAATCAGAGTAGAAACTTAAAACTACAATATGAATCCCATAAAATTTTCAATCATTGTTTAATAATCCCCTTCAGACAATTGGAATCTCTTACCTCTTTGAAATTATTAAATTACATGACATCCATCCTCATGTAGCCTCAGTTATAACACATGCATGATTAAATACTTGCTTATGTTTTGAATAAAATGAAAAGGAGTTTTAATTTTGATTCTTGAGGTCATTCAACATATCATGATTCTTTCCCCACTAAATATTTTTTTCTTTAAAAAATTTCATGTTTATCATTAAAATTGGAGAACTAACAAAGATGGAACAAAAGTACTAATTTTATCTAGCTTCAAGTGATTAATGAATAAATGGCCCAAGGATAGGAAAGAAGTAATGTATAAGAAAGAATTTTGCACCAAGTATATTGATTTATATTTGGAGGAAAATTTATAAGTATATTTCTCATTTACATTTCAAGTATCTGCAACATCAAGATTTTCTAGGCTAGTGGTTGAGAATGTTGGGGAGGGAAACTCTGGTTTTAATTAAACACTTGAGCAAGCTGTCACGTCCTTACCAAACTTCTCCAAAATATCTGGAAGGGAGCATGCAAGGGAGTGAGGTTAACGGAAGACTCTAGAACTCCCTAGAAACCCTAGCACTTATGAAGACTATGGAGAATTCTAGAAGGACCTAGCAAATTCAAGAACCTATACACTTGTACATATAATTAGATATTTGTATAGATAGTTCTAGAAGGCGTTCTAGAACATTCTTGTAGCTAGTAAAGAAGACTTCCATGGGAAGCTTGTCACGACCCCAAACTGCCCCTAGTAGAATGGTGCCGTGATGGCCAGTAATCCGAGATTACCGAAGGCCAACTTACAAAGATCACACACAACCAGAGTATACGTATGGGGCTAACATGTGCGGAAGCAATACATTAAATCTAAGTAGTCCATAAGAGCCGTGCATAGATCAAATGAAATGGCATACATCTTAATTAAAGTCTTACAACTTGAATACAAACAAAATAACTTCATATTACATCTTAACAAAAGGCTCCTCAAGCCGACATAAACAAAGTACATGAAGTACAAAGTCAAAAGCATAATCTTCATGGTTGCCGACATCCTCGATGCCGACTTAACATGCACACAAAACATCGGCACAAAAACACACATCTCGGCGAAGCCGACTTCTTGCTTGAAACCTACATATATATATAGAGAGGGTGAGCTTGGATACTCAGTGAATGGTACAAGTAATAAAGGTTTTAATGAATGATTTCCCGAGGTTCTTGTCAAAACTATACATATATCATAGCTTGTTCAAAACTTGTACTTAGCATAACGTATACAAAACATACTAGGCATAACTTGTGTCAAAACGTACTTGAGCTTTCAAAACTTGTTTACCTACTTATCAAAACATAGGATGAACCGTATTCATCAATCTTGATCTTACAAAACTTGCAAACTTGTGTGACTTAGGCCCGTAGCCCTTTTTCACCTTGAGACTTGTGTGACTTAGGCGTGAGCCCTTTTTCACCATATGGTGTTGCGAAAGTTTAGAGTCCTCCAGCACAAGGGACCTGTGTTACTTAGGCCCGTAGCCCGCTTTAACACGAGAGACTTAACTTGAATGTGCCACAAAAGCATATAGTCCTCTGGCACGTAAGGACTTAACATGATGACATCAAAACAAAGCTTATACTTGATGCATAAAACTTATACTTGATATACAAAATAGGAATAATCATTCATGCTTAACAAATACTTTTCAAAACGAAGCAAAGCAAAGCTTATTCAAAACATGATAACATAGCTTTATTAAAAATACCACTCACATAGTTCTTGGGACGTCGAGATCAAGGCAAAGGTCCAAGTCCTACAAACACATGGCAAAGTCTACTGAACATACTTCTTAAAACAAGTCTTACATGCACGCAAATGATCTCTTGAAAACATGCCGAAATCAAAACACTGCTTTTACATGTCGAAGGCATGCTGGTACCAACCAGTCTTTGCCGAGGTCCCACACCACCTAGCCGAGGTGTGGTTAGCTTCACAGGCCGTCGCATGCCGAGGTTCATACGAGACAAGCTAAAGGTGTGAGTGATCATGCGAGGTAGGCCAAGGTGAGATACGATGCTTGGCCTAAGTGTGAGGTCTAGGTAAGAGTGATCTCGGTGACTACACTTCGGGAAGTGAAGTCTGGAAATCTGGGTTTCCACCCGTGAAGAACATGAAGAACACGAACATGAAGAACATGAATGAGATGAATGCCAAAATCATAACTTGCTTATACAAAAATCTGGGTTTCCATGTTACGAGTTCGAAAACATGGACCTGGGTACCCACACTTGAAGATCATATGAAAACAAACATCAAAACATGAATCTTGGCATGAGCTTTCGAATCAAAACATGACTTTTCTTGAAGAACACATGAACACTATTTTCTCTTTCTAATCCCGAACTTCAAAGCAATGCATGGCTTACAAATCATATTCAATCATGCAATGCAATAACATAAACATAAAGAACAGCATGAGTAGGTCAAGAATCTAACCTTAGAACACGAATCTAATGGTTCGATCTCTAGGGATCAAGCTTGGAAATCTACTCTCCCACAAGAACTCCTCTTCCTCTCCTAGAGCTTCTCTCTCTTCTCCAAAACAAGAATATAACAAATGATGGGTTTCTCTCTCTCTCTGCCGGCTGATTTAACACTCAGCTGGGACACGTGGCAACGGTTGATTGGTTCTCCTCAAAAAGGTGATAGATTGACAAGACATGTGTAAGACAAAGTGTACTCAACAAGCTAGGCGGCAAGGCACTCCGGCAAGTAATGACATCGGCTAAAGACGAAGTCTCGGCAACTAAGATGACAATGACCTCGGCTAGGAGGACAACACTTGACTAAGCTGTGCCACACCTTGGCCTAGATATGCCACACCTCTGTTTAGGTCATGCCACTCCAGGACAAGATCACTTCGGTACAAAGATAACATCTCGGCCCAGATAATACACGTCTCGGCCTTGGCGACGAACACCTCGGCCCAGATAGTGACATCTCGGCCAATATGCCTTGGTGGAGGTGGAGGTCAACCAAAGTGGTTCTAGGCTTAAGATGACCCCGGCTTGGAATGATCTAGGCTTGACATAACTTAGGTTTGGCATGAGTTAGTCTTAACATGACTTAGGCTTAACATAAAATATGCTTAATCATAACTTAGACTTGGCATAACCTAGGCTTACAGGACCTAGGCTTGGGACAAAGAAGGAATGTAAAATGCAAGCAACACTTAAGCATAGCAAGACAAGATTCATGAATGCAACTTAACAAAGCATGGTTATGCGAATGCATATGAACATGACTAAGCCATAAAATGCGGGTCGTTACAAAGCTTCTACATGATGTTTTCTTGAGAATTCTAGAATGCTACTAGGAAGCCTATAAATAGGAGAGGAGCTCATTTGCTCCAATCCAACCAAGACTTGTAAAGCTTTCTCTCAAGAGTTAATATAAGGCATTTTCTCAAACTCCCTTGTGTTCTTCTAAACTTCTTTTTCCTACAACTTTGTGAGCTAGGCTGACTTAGCATCATCAAGTGAGACTTGATATTGTCTAAGTGCCGTACGGATAGCTTGGAAACAACCAAGTCCGTGACAATTGGTATCAGGGCAAGTTCAAAGCAAGGAAGAGAAGGCAACAATGTCATCCGGTGTAGAGGAAACTGTGGCTGAGCAAGCCCGTGGAAGGGAACCCATAAAGGGAAGGAAGGATAAGTCACGAGATGTTGTTGCCGCTATGGACGCACGGCTTGCCAAGGTGGAGCTGGCCGTGGGCGACTCGGGAGAGCGTCTTGATGTGTTAGAGCAAAGCCTTGAACAAGAAGTGAAGGGTCTCAAGGAGGAGATCAAGGAACTCCACAATGGCATGCTTTCCACCATCAACTTTGTGGCACACGATGCTCAAATGACCAATGATTCCTTTCAAGCTAAGGTGTTGGATATGCTCGCACAGTTTGAGGCCCGCTTGGAGGAGGTGCACCAAGACGTGCAATGTGCAAGAAGGCCATAGCTGGGGGCGCTGTGACCTTACCGGGGACGTCCAAGGTGGAGGTGCCAAAACCAAAACCCTTTGATGGAAAAAGGGATGCTAAGGAGGTGGATAACTACTTGTGGCACATGGAAAGGTACTTCGAAGCGATGGCGGTAATCGAGGAGGATGCCAAGGTACGAACCGCAGTCCTTTACCTCACCGACACGGCAACACCATGGTGGCGTAGGAGGCATGCTGACATTGAGAAAGGTACATGCACCATAGCTACTTGGGATGATTTTAAGAAAGAACTTAAGAAACAATTCTATCCTAAGGATGTAGCCTATCAAGCTAGAAATAGCTTAAATAAACTTAAGCACACATCATCTATTCGGGACTATGTAAAAGAATTCTCTACTCTCATGCTTGAAGTCCCGAGTATGACTGATGAAGAACTCCTCTTCAACTTCTTGGACAACTTACAACCATGGGCGGAGCAAGAACTACGCTGTCATGAGTGCGTGATCTTGCCTCGCTATGGCTATAATGAGTCCCTTATTAAGTACAAAAAGATAGATAACAAGGCTAAAACATCCAAGGATAGCCATCATAAAGGTGGGGGAGATAAGGACAAGGGGTTCCAACGTAAGAAAGGGCACAACAAACCCCCTACCGGCAAAGAGACAAAAGACAAAGCCAAGTATCAATTCAAGGACAAAGGCAAGTTCAAGCCCAAGACCAATTGCTTCTTATGCGATGGACCACATTGGGCAAGAGATTGTCCTAGAAGACAAGCCCTCAATGCCATGATAGAAGAGTGAGAAAAAGAGGAAACTCCCCACATGGGATCTCTACAACTTCTCAATGTCATCAAGTTGAAACCAGCTACATCGACCCAAGGGGATAAGGGTCTAATGTATGTAGAAGTGTGCCTCAATAGGAAGACCACTCATGCTATGGTGGACACTGGAGCTACGCACAACTTTGTCTCTGTGGATGAGGCAAAAAGGCTAGACCTCAAAACCACCAAGGAATCAGGTTGGCTTAAAGCTATCAACTCGAAGGCTAGGCCCCTACATGGAGTAGCAAGAGGAGTGGACGTAGGCATTGGAGCATGGAGTGGCAAGATTGGCCTTACAGTGGCACCCATGGATGACTTCAAGGTTGTCATTGGCATGGACTTCTTGGGGAAGGTCAAGGCAGTCCCACTACCATTTCTACACTCCGTGGCCATTTTGGAAGAGAAAGCACCATGTGTAGTACAGACTACAGCTACAAAAGGGTTCAAGACCCCAATGCTCTCAGCCATGCAAGTAAAAAAAGGGTTCAAGAAACGAGAAGTAATCTACCTTGCAACTATGGCAGAGGAAAAAGAAGATGTGTCTAAGGGGTCCATACCCAAGGAGATTGAGAAGGTACTCCAGGAGTACAAAGAAGTAATGCCGCCCGAGCTACCAAAGAAACTACCACCTAGGAGGGAGGTGGATCATAAGATCGAGGTGGAGCCAGGTACAACACCACCCGCCAAAGCGCCTTATAGAATGGCACCACCCGAGTTAGAAGAACTAAGGAGGCAACTGAAGGACTTGCTGGATGCTGGCTACATTCAACCGTCCAAGGCCCCTTATGGTGCTCCTGTGCTATTCCAAAAGAAGAAGGATGGCTCTCTTCATCTATGCATTGACTACCGAGCGCTTAACAAGGTAACCGTCAAAAACAAGTATCATAATCCTTTAATCGCTGACTTATTTAATCAACTTAGAAGAGCTCATTACTTTACAAAGCTTGACTTAAGATCTGGCTACTACAAAGTAAGGATAGCAGCTAAGGATGAGCCTAAAACTACTTGTATTACTCGGTATGGCTCATATGAGTTCTTAGTTATGCCATTTGGCCTCACCAATGCCCCAGCCAAGTTTTGTACATTAATGAAAAAAGTCTTCCATCCTTACTTGGACCGTTTCGTAGTGGTCTACTTGGACGACATCGTGGTCTATAGTAACATCTTGGAGGACCATGTAGATCACCTACGAATGGTGTTTAAAGTGTTAAAAAAAATGAGCTCTACGTGAAGAAGGAAAAATGCTCCTTTGTGTAGACGTCCCCGAACGTCCCAGAGGGAATCCCGTTTTGTTCGCTTGTGGGTCTACTATAGTTCGACTCAAATTGTCACTTCTTAATCTGAACCAAAGAGTCCAAATCCGGCAAATCGTTTTGAGAAAACAGATTTTTGAAAGAAGTACCAAACATGGACTGCTTTGCCAGATACAGAGTCGCCACCTAAATATTTTATTTTGGGGGAATTTAGGAAACCCTGACTCAGTGCCAAAGGCCACGCGTCCGTCATCACCAAAGTTGCTTCGGCTCGGAAACTTGGGTACGATTAGGGAAGGTCAGCTATGAGCACCCCCTCTCGCCCGATCAAAGATCGGCCTCTACTAACCGTAATATCTTATTTTGAAAACGTTATGCGTTCTTATTCCGGTTTTTAGCCTAGAATTACTATATTATGCGCACAGCAAACAAGTATAGACCAAATTGCCTAAATTGGAACAAAACATTTTATGTATGTTTTTGAAAAATGGTTTGCTACTCGTAAGCAGGCTAAAATGCGGATTTTGCCACTCTCAAGTGGGCTTTAGAAAAGATGGTTTTGCCACTATCTAGTGGGCTTAAAACTCACAGTTTTGATGCATTATTCCAATTTAGATAATTCAACCTCCATCCACAGGCATTCAAGCAGTTATATCACATAAGCAGCTAGCCTCATGGTAATCATGCTATCATGGCAACACTCACACGCATGCGGTATGCTAAAGCATAAAAAGCTCACATAGTACTCCAAGCCAAAACAGAAACTAGTTAGTAATCAATGCATGATCCTAGTTCATGTTTAAAATGGCTAATGCAACACATGCAAGGATGCAATCTAGACAGTTTCGGCTATCCTAAACATGGCATGTGAAATGCAATGATAACACGATTCAACTTGGATTTGAAATACAAGTGCAGTTAGCATGATGTTCCGAGCCCGATGCATGTAAGACAAATGTACGAATGCACGCATGCATAGCATAAGGTATGCTAAATTAAACATGTCCTAATACTAACCATCAAAAGCTAGTAAATAACAGGGAAGAAAGACGTGGGGTTGGAAGACATACACACACTCACACACACTTATTACACAATTGCCCTCGCTCGGAGGTCCGAATAAATATTACAAACCGAATAAATAATTAACTGCCTTAGCTAATTAAATATTACAAAACTCTTAACTAATTAACAAATTTATTAAGCTATTAAAGCAATAAAAGGCCTCGGGAAGAGGGTCAATGCATGCGTGTTCGGGTTTGCTCGGAAATCCACCGCCATGCACAAGTTGTCTCTGTTTTCCCTGCTATGCTCTTTTGAAAATTGCACAACTCCCAAGGTATGCTCTCTGGACACTATGGAACACCACCGGCTGAGAGGAATAGCCACCGGCCAAGGGAAACGATCACCGGCCACTGATTAAGATATCGGCCATTTATGGATGGCCAGTCGGCACTGGAGATGGCCGACCGGCCAAAGCTTCCTGCAGAATCCTGTTTTGACAGCAGCAGAGGGCAAAACATGACATGGCAATGCATTTCAAGCAAATGTATGCACCGACCCACTCCTTATCATGTTTATGACTCAAAGGAGTTTGGGACTCGACCCTCGGACCACCAATCGCGCATTTCAATGCGTGATGGCCCAAGATGTCAAGTTGTGCAATTTGATATCAAATGTAATGCACACCAAACAAACATATAAATCCCAATCTCTATCACTTGGTCAAGAGACAAGGCATGCATGCAAGATGGAATGTAACCTAGGCATGCAAGCTAAGGACGCATTATGAACATGAGGGCAATCAATGCAAACATGCAATGCACACTAGGTACACAACACTTAAGCATGAAGAGACAACTTTTAAGCACACTTAAAAGGAGATAATCATAGACTAATGGCATGCATATCAAGCTTTGAAAACATGTAGAAGATGATGCCAAATCAACCTACCAATGCAAGTAAGACATGCAACCAAGCCCAACGACTTAAACTAGGATCAAATGACACATGAAGCAAATGACCAAAGTGAGTCAAAACAGCCCTAAATCATGCTAAAGTAAGCCCCAAAACCACTTAGATGGCATCCAAAAGGTCTAAGTATGGAAGCATACACAAGGGTCCAAGTATGGAGCATAAGACAACAACCTTATAAAGCATTAAAGGGGCATCAAATGCAAGCATACAATCACACCACAAGGACTGAAATGACATGGCAAGTGGTTCCAAACCACTGAAATGATGCAAGGATGGCATGCTAGAGCGGTCAATGCTTAAGGCATACAAGGGGGATTACATGGTAGCTATACAAAGCAAAGCATGGATGACCCAAATGACCAAAAAAAGACTTCAAGAATGTCAAAACAAGCATAAAAGCTTCACAAAGCTAAGCCAAAACAAGCAAGCATAGTGGTCTAAATGCTAGATACATGTTAAGGCAATTTCATGGCATTACAAGACAAGTATGCAAAGCAAGCATGGTGTGTCTAAACCAACTTAAAACAGTGCTATAACATGGCAAAATAAGCACAAATACTATCTAAGACATGGCCAACATGCACTTAAAAATGATGCTCACACATGAGGCTTAAATGGCACTTTTTGAAGACAACAAGGAGAGGGGATGGCCCTCTCCTTCTTAGGACCTTAAACCACCATTCTCACCACTGAAATCCCTCAAGATTTCAGTGGTGAGGAGTCCCAAACAAGGTGGTCCCGGAGCTCACCAAAAATAGCACAAAAAGGGGCCAAACAAGGCTTAAGAGGGGGTAAACGACCCCAAACACAAAAGTGTTCTTAAACAAACTTAAAAAGGAGCTCAAAATAAGACTTTTTTTAGTTTATGACAAAGCTCAAAAATGCTTCTAAGTAAGGCTAAAAGACTGTGCAAAAACGGGGAATAAAGAAGGAAAAGGAGTTACCTTTGTAGCCAAAAGAGGACAGCAGCCTTTGGTCCCAAAAACCAGTCCCTTAGCCTTTGAAAATGTCCTCCAAGAAGCTTAGATGGATGAGGGAGAGGTGTGGTTGAGAGGTGGTGTGCAAAGGGGCCAAGAACCAAGCAATTTGGAGTTAAAATGGAGGAGATATGGAGAGATATATATATGGAGCTTTTAGACCAATTCTTGGAACCCTTAAAATGGAAGAGGAGCTCTTCTATTTATAGAGAAGATGAAGGCTTGAAGCTTCTAAGGGAAGCTAAGCAAAAGGGTCAAGGGGGTCAAGCTTTTTTTAGAAGCTTGGAGCAAAAGGGCCAAGCTTCTTGGAGAAGCTAGGCAAAGGGGTCAAGGGGGTCAAGCTTCTCTTAGAAGCTTGGAGCAAAAGGGCCAAGCTTCTTGGAGAAGCTAGGCAAAGGGGTCAAGCTTCTTGGAGAAGCTAGACAAGGGTGCAAAAGGTACAAGCTTCTCTTGGAAGTTTAGAAGGGTTCAAGCTTCTTGGAGAAGCTAGAACCAAGGTTCAAAAGGTTCAAGCTTCCTCATAAAGCTAAAACCAAGAGTTCAAAAGAGTCAAGCTTTCTCAAGCAGGTAAAACAAGGAGTTCAAAACGTTCGAACACTCTCATCAAAAGGCCTCAAAGAAAAAGATGACTAATCGACCAACAAAGTTGGCCAGCCGACCACAAAATGTGCCGACCGACCATCAATAGTGCCGACCGGCCATCACCATGGCCGATGGCAACAAAACACCGGCCGTGGCCTCTAGCCATGGCGGTGATGTGTGGGGATGTCTCACAAGCCATTCCCGCCTCCAAAAGCAAAACACAAGTCTTGATTGCAAAACCAAACACAAAAACACAAAAGTTAAGAGATCCGAGATCCCGAGGCGCAAAGTCGAGACCTCCGAGAACTCAAAACGAATACAAGCATGGATGATCACCGAGTGTTCAAACGGTGACGTCCAAGTCTTGAGGACGGTCAAAAATAGGGTGTCTACACTTTGCAACGAACGAGGTAATGTTCTTGGGACATAAGATCAAAGAAGGGATGCTTATGATGGACGAAGACAAGATAAGGGCAATACAAGAATGGGAGGCTCCCACCAAAGTAACGGAGCTAAGGTCTTTTCTTGGTCTTGTCAACTACTACCGACGATTTATCAAGGGCTACTCGGCGATAGCAGCCCCTCTCACTGACATGCTCAAGAAAGGCCAGGCGTGGGAATGGACGGGAAAATGTCAAGATGCTTTCGACAAGCTAAAGGAGGCAATAACGAAGGAACTGGTCTTGGCTCTACCAGATTATGTCAAACCATATGAGGTACACACTGATGCATCAGACTTTGCCATTGGAGGTGTTTTGTTGCAGGATGGACATCCTATTGCCTACGAAAGTCAGAAGCTCAATGACACAAAGCGACGCTATACGGTCCAAGAAAAGGAAATGATGGCCATCATACATTGCCTAAGAACTTGGCGGCACTACCTACTTGGATCTAAGTTTGTGGTAAAGACTGACAATGTAGCCACAAGCTATTTCCAGACTCAACGGAAGCTAAGTCCGAAACAAGCTCAGTGGCAAGACTTCTTGGCAGAATTTGACTATGTCCTAGAATACAAGCCAGGAAAGGCAAACCTCGTGGCTGATGCACTAAGCCGCAAAACGGAGTTGGCAGCTTTAGGAAGCAAACCCCAAGGGGAGCTGGTTGAGCTTATCAAAGAAGGACTATAACATGACCCACTCACCAAAGGCATCATTACATTAGCCAGCAATGGGAAAACTAAATGTTTATGGGAAGAAGATGGCCTACTCTACACAAAGGGGAAACGACTCTATGTTCCAAAGTGGGGTAACCTACGTAGGAATTTAATGAAAGAATGCCATGATACAAAATGGGCCGGCCACCCAGGACAAAGGCGTACAAAAGCATTGGAATCGCTACTATTAGCCAAGGATGAGAGATGACGTAAAAGCTTACGTAAAGACTTGTCTTGTGTGCCAACAAGACAAGGTAGAACAGCAAGCACCTGGAGGTTTGCTGGAGCCATTACCTATAGCTGAGAAGCCTTGGGAGAGTGTCATCATGGACTTCATCTCAACTTTGCCTAAATCGGAAGGATGCAGCTCTATTATGGTGGTAATTGACAGGTTTTCTAAGTATGCCACATTCATAACAGCTCCAACAGACTGCACAGCGGAGGAGGTAGCTCGATTATTCACAAAACATGTGGTAAAATATTGGGGCATGCCAAAGTCCATCATTAGCAATCGAGACCCTTGCTTTACAGGAAGATTTTGGACCGAGCTATTGAAGATGCTGGGGTCAGACTTACACTTCTCTACAAGCTTTCACCCACAAACTGATGGCCAAACAGAACGGGTGAATGCCTTACTGGAGATATACTTAAGGCACTTTGTCAATGCCAATTAGCGAGATTGGGCTAAGTTGCTGGATGTAGCCCAATTCTCTTACAATCTGCAGCGAAGTGAATCCACCAATCACAGCCCATTCGAGCTAGCTATTAGACAACAGCCGCTAACGCCATACACGGTGATGTCTGGCTATACGGGAAGGAGTCCTACAGCATTCAAGTTTGCTAAAGGATGGCAAGAGCTAGCCGATGTGGCACGAACCTATTTAGACAAGGCGTCCAAGAAAATGAAGAAGTGGGCTGATAAAAAGAGACAAGCAGTAGAGTTCCAAGTAGGGGACTTGGTACTTGTCAAGCTACTACCACAATAATTCAAGTCCCTAAGAAAGGTGCACAAAGGGCTAGTAAGGAAGTATGAAGGCCCTTTCCCTATTACAAAGAAGGTAGGCAAAGTTTCCTACCAAGTTCAGCTACCCCCAAAACTCAAGATTCATTCCCGTCTTCCATGTAAGCTACTTAAAGCCCTATCATGCTGACACGGAGGATCCAAACCGCGGAGAGTCATCAAGGGCACCAACAACGGTCATAACCTCATATGACAAAGAAGTTAATATATAATGGCTGATCGAGTCATTAGAAGACGTGGAGTACCTCCTTGCACAGAGTACTTAGTTAAATGGAAAGGACTACCTGAAAGCGAGGCTAACTGGGAACCAGCCGATGCTTTATGGCAGTACAAGGAGCAAATACAAAAGTTCCGCAAGAAGGATGCGATGAGGACGTCGTTAGCATAAGTGGGGGAGAAATGTCACGTCCTTACCAAAATTCTCCAAAATATCTAGAAGGGAGCATGCAAGAGAGTGAGGTTAATGGAAGAATCTATAACTCCCTAGAAACCCTAGCACTTATGAAGACTATGGAGAATTCTAGAAGGACCTAGCAAATTCAAGAACCTATACACTTGTACATATAATTAGATATTTGTATAGATAGTTCTAGAAAGCATTCTAGAACATTATTATAGCTTGTAAAGAAGACTTCCATGGGAAGCTTCTACATGATGTTTTCTTGAGAATTCTAGAATGCTCCTAGGAAGCCTATAAAGAGGAGAGGAGCTCATTTGCTCCAATCCAACCAAGACTTGTAAAGCTTTCTCTCAAGAGTTAATACAAGGCATTCTCTCAAACTCCCTTGTGTTCTTCTAAACTTATCTTTCCTACAACTTTATGAGTTAGGCTGACTTAGCATCATCAAGTGAGACTTGATATTGTCTAAGTGCCGCACGGATAGCTTAGAAATAACCAAGTCCGTGACAAAGCGCTCTAGGCCTTCTTCAAGATCTTGAATGCTCAACTCCAACTTTTCAAGCTGGTTTTGCACAATCTTGTTGTCATCAGATTTGCTTTGCTTGTGACCAATGAGCGAGTGCACCGCAGCATCAACCTTCTTGAACTCATTGATAGTTGTTTCTTTGGCTTGACACGCCACAGCACTGACTGCTTCAACCTCTTTTAGCATGCTAAAAATGACAAGAGTTTCATAGTAATGGAGGCGAGCATGGTAATGGGAGTTTGATATCAAAGGAGAGGAAGCCATTTTTCTTTCTGATTTGGAATGCACAATTCAAAACCACTGAGGTGTGTAGTGTTGTGTTGTGTCTCTGCCCTTGGCAATGTGATCAATAGATTGTGAGAATATATTGTGTATTTTCCAAATTAGGCATGATTGTGGTTGTATATATTAGAGTCCTATTAGAGGTATGATTGTATTTTTCTTTTTTGGTCTAGGAGTTAGGGCTATATAATCTAAGGTTTGATTGTAATCATACACACAATTGAATATACATAAATACAGAAAGCTTACATGGTATCTGAAAAATCTAGAAATCCCCTAAATATTGATTTGTAATTATGTATCAATTTTAAACAGTAAACAACAATCCCAATCAAACAATCAAGATAAATCGACACAAAGATTTTACGTGGAAAATCCACAATTTGACACCTCCAATTGTGATAACAAAACCACGGGTAACAGCCACAAAATAATCCACTAAGAAGATATAAAGGAATTAAACAGGTATACTCTCAATTACCTAGCGAATCCACGCTCGAATTGAACCAACCCCTATGCGCCTCTCCAACCTCGTCTTCACCTTGGAATTGTCTTGACGATGAGCCACTCCAGAATCCACCAAAGCTTCAGGCTCGAATTCTTCAGAATCCACCGATGAACAACTCTCTCTTTTGTATAGAACAAACAAATAATCCTTTGATGTATTCTTCTTAACCCATGAGTTGTATACTCAATTAAACATCAAAGAAAACCAGCAAAATATCCCCAGATATAAACCTTAATATCCAAAAAGAAGATCTGGAGAAGTAATCCTAAATTCTGACAGAAACTCGTACTTATAGAAATCTAGAACTGCGAGGCTCACTCGAGCGAGGAACCAAAAACGCGTGTTTTCCATAAGTGGCTTCGCTCGAGCCACGCATCCTTCGCTCGAGCGAACATTCATCTCTTTCGTGTTTTACACGACGACGCAGCTCGGCGAGCACTCCTTCGCTCAAGCGAGCAAGGACGGACATGCAACTTTGAATGTAATTTTGTATTTTGCTTGGCGTTGCCTCGATTCCTGGCCGCTCAGACTCCGCCAAGGCGCCGCCTCGACCTCGACGGGCGGCCGACTCGATCCGTCATAATCAGCGAAGTGGCAATCTTGAAAGTATTAACATCACAAACTTCTCTGCAAAGCATAATTCGGGTTGGATTCGCATCTAAAAACTCATAGCCTCACTGAAATAAAAAGTATGAAAATAAGTACAACTGAAAGGAGTTTTGTCAAACGGGATTGCCAAGAATAAAAACCTAACAGTCTCCCCCTTTGATAATGCCGTGACAAAACACACCTAACAAATAAAATCCTAACCACCCCAACCTATCACAGCCAACAAAAGCCAACTTCTTTCTCAAGGTCATGATCTGCAGAACAGTTATTAGTCCCACAATCTCCAAAACAACTATTAGTCCCACAAGAGTATATGAAAAAGCAATAAACATATGGCTAGACTATCTTGAAGCATTTGAAGCATGAGATGGAAAACATGACTAGATGCGACTTGGAGATTTTAAGAACATGTAGCATAAAAACCTGAAAACTAAGACATATGCACCCGACACATGACATGAATACATGAAATCCTAAGACACATGAAAAACAACTTTCTCTCCCTTTTTGTCACGAATTTACAAAGGAAGCTCAAACAACAAAAGCAAGATCATAAACCACACAAGCAATGACATGATAATGATTAACCGAACTCCCCCTCACTAAAAGCAACCACAAACACTGAAAACAGTGAACAAGAAGAAAACAACAAAAATAATATGGTGGAGCAAGCAAGGAATTTCAAAGATGTACTTTAAAACACACAAGATTATCCAAGAAGTACAATTACTTGAAAACACAATATGCACAGCCTGTAGAAGATTCCTCATAAAAGAAAGTGATGCACTATGTGAAAAGCATAGATCCCATGATAAAAGTGTGTGTGTGACTCTTGGAGTTCGACAAACACAAGATTCAAATCCTAGTAGTGATCTGATAGCTGGACCTCCAGCAAGAGAATCTAAGCACAACTAAGGAAAGTCAAACCACTAAGAATCAAGGGTTATTTGGTGAGTAAAGGCGGAGGCTCCCCCTCAATCAATGAATCCTTATTTTTTTTCTTTTTTTTTTTCTCACATCTTTTTCGTTTCTTACTTTTGCACATTATTTTTTCTTTCTTTCTTTTGCACATTTTTTCTTTCTTTTGCACACTCATTGGTGGCTGACACGCTCAAGAGTATGGAAACCGAACAAGAGAAGCATGGATATAATAAGGATGGCCTGGTTGGTGACTTTGAGGTAGCCTTTTCCTCATGCCTGGACTACAAAGAACAGAGGGGAAAGCCATGAAGATGCAAAAAGATGAAAGATGGTTAAGAGACTCAACATCACCCATGATATGCTAGTATAGGTCAATTCCTCTAGAAAAGCAAAAGATACAATGCCAGAAGTCCATAAAAAAAATCACAAAGGCGGAAGACTCCAATATTTGTTAATCCAAGAGTGTGTACAGAATGAGACATACTAATCAAAGAACACACACTTCGAAATGAGTAATGACCACATAAAGCACACACATATTAACATGTAATGGATATTCTCATCAATTCCAATATGCACCAAGGACCACTCAAAAATTTCAAGTTTACAAAACCATACTGAGAAAATCTTTTTGGATTTTTTTTTTTCTCTTTGTTTTTTCAACAATAAAGCAAGACAAAAAATGAACATGCACACACATTTTTTTTTAAACAAAACATGCCAGAAAACGAACAAGCACACATTTTTTTTTCTCATTAAAAAAAAACACACAGAAACCCTAAAACTAAAACAAATAAACAAATTAACACAAGTCAAGTTTTCTCACCCAAACCGCTTTAGTATAAACAAAGTTGTGAGCATTGCGGTTCTTGGGTGGTGTCTTGACATTGTGGTTCCCTTCCCTTTCAATGGGAACCTGTCTCGGCATGGTTTCCAACTTCCTATTTCTAGATCTAGGCAAATGCAAACTCGCTCCATGTTTGGTCTCAAGCACATTTAAATAGCAAGGTTTATTATGACCCTTAACCTCCTTATGACCAATGAAGTGTCTCCTAGCCCACGACATGTTGGAATTTCTTCCATCTCTATGAGACACTCTCCTATGCAACTCATAACAATAAGGGCGAATATGACCATGCATACCACAATGATGACAAATAAAAACAGGATGTACAGGGTGTACCTTCTTTTCTTTTACCTTACCAACTCTAGGAAGTTTGAGAAGTCCATCCTTATGTTGAATTTTTTGTTCTCCATTTCCTTGCGTTTTTATATCATGAGATGTAGATACACTCTGTTTTTGCTCTTTGTTATCACCAAAGCCAATGCCACTCTTGTCACAACACATTTGTTGAGACCCAATGATATCCTGCAAAGTCTTTGATCCTTTGTTCCAAAGACCAATGGTAGTCATAGCACACTTGAGCTCTTTCTCTTTCTTTATCATTAGTTCTTCCAAGGCAACTTGAGATATCTCGAGAGATTCAATCTTTTCTTCATATATTGCATGGATTTGCTGTAGCTCATTCCTCTCTGTCTCACAAGTCAAGAGTTTTGCACAAAGAGCTTGTTGATCATTAGCTATCTTGATGGCATCAATCCTAGCCTCGGAAATCTCCTCCTTTAGTTTGACATTCTCACTTTCACATGCTTTGAGTTTCATAGTGAGTTTGTCATTCAATTTGGATAAGTTAAGAGACTCCTTATACAACTTTTCATAAGCTTGCTCAAGCTCTTCATGGCATTCTCAACCGACCTCTTCGAATACTCTATTCGTCCTTCAGTTTCGGAAGCCGCCATGAAAGCAAGGAATTGTTTATGTCCCTCTTCACCTTGATCTTCGTTGTCACTTTCATCTTCATCAGATTCTGATTCATCATCCCAAGTGATGGCGAGGGCTTTCTTCTTCTTCAAACGAGTGGGGCATTCTGAAGCAAAGTGGCCAAATCCTTGGCATTCATAGCATTGGACTCTTTCAAAGTTCCCTTGTATCTTTCCTTTCTCCTTCTTGGCTATAGAATTAATTTTTAGTTTATCTTTGCCTTTAGATTTATGAGTATGAGTAGATTCCAAAAGATTATGATTCTTTTTCAAAAAAGATTTTTTAAATTGTTTTACAAAAGCATCCGTAATCTTAGAATCTATCTCACAATCCTCATCAGAATCCACTCCAGCTCTATGAGCACTACTAAAAGCAACATCTTTTTTGTTTCTTTTTGAAATTCCTACGTGCCTCATAAGTTTGGAGATTTCCAACCAAATGATCTAGCTTGAGGTTGTCAACATCTTGAGCCTTCTCAATAGCCGTAACTTTTGGTTCGAACCGATCGGGCAAGGACCTCAAAATTTTTCCTATAATCTTGGATTCCAGTATTTTTTCACCTAAATTGAAGCTGGAATTAACAATGTCACTCAACTTCGCATAAAATTCATAAAAGGTCTCACTATCTTTCATTGAAAGGTTTTCGAAACTAGACGTGAGCCTTTGAAGTTTTAAGCATTTAACTGAAGGAGTGCCCTCATGAATAGTTTGTAAAATATCCCAAGTCTCTTTTGCGACTTCACAATTGCAAATTCAACTAAACTCTTCCGGTGTGACAGCGTAAAAAAGATAATTGATAGCTTTACTATTCCAGCTACTATTTTGGTAATCAATTGTGTCCCACTTATCAATTGGTTTTGGGAAAGTTACTCCATCAACGGTAATCGTTGGTTCAGTCCACCCATACATGACAGATTGCTAAACTTTTTCATCAATAGATTTTAAAAACGATCTCATCCGAGCTTTCCAAAAAGAATAATTGGATCCGTCAAGTAGCAGTGGTCGAACCATAGAATTTCCCTCACGAATTGTATCCATTATCACAAATCAAACAAGATCTCGCTCTAATAGATTTGTAAAACAAAAAAAAAATAGAGCGACCCGCTCTAATACCAATTGAAAAATCTAAAAATCCCCTAGATGTTGATTTGTAATTATGTATCAATTTTAAGCAGTAAACAACAATCCCAATCAAACAATCAAGACAAATCGACACAACGATTTTGCGTGGAAAAACCACAATTGGACACCTCTAATTGTGATAAAAAAAACTACGGGCAACAGCCACAAAACAATCGACTAAGAAGATATAAAAGAATTACACAGGTATACTCTCAATTACCTAGTGAATCCACGCCTGAATTGAACCAACTCCTATGTGCCTCTTCCAACCTCATCTTCATCTCGGAATTGTCTTGACGATGAGCCACTCTAGAATCCACCAAAGCTTTAGGCTCGAATTCTTCAGAATCCACCAAAGAACAACTCTCTCTTTTGTGTAGAACAAACAAATAATCCTTTGATGTATTCTTCTTAACCCATGAGTTGTATATTCAATTAAACATCAAAGAAAACGAGCAAAATATCCCCAGATATAAACCTTAATATCCAAAAAGAAGATCTGGAGAAGTAATCCTAAATTCTGACAGAAACCCGTACTTATAGAAATCTGGAACTGCGAGGCTCGCTCGAGCGAGGAACCAAAAATGCATGTTTTCCATAAGTGGCTTCGCTCGAGCCACGCATCATTCGCTAGAGTGAACATTAATCTCTTTCGGGTTTTTACACAGACGCAGCCTTCGCTCGAGCAAGGACTCCTTCGCTCGAACGAGCAAGGGCGGACATGCAACTTTGAATGCAATTTTGCATTTTGCTTGCCGCCGGACCCGCCAAGGCGCCCCCTCGACCCGCATGAGCTAACCGGCAATTTTGATCCGTCATAATCAAAGAAAGTGGCAATCTTGAAAGTATTAACATCACAAACTTCTCTGCAAAGCACAATTCGGGTTGGATTCGCATCTAAAAACTCATAGCCTCACTAAAATAAAAAGTGCGAAAATAAGTACAACTGAAAGGAGTTTTGTCAAACAGGATTGCCAAGAATAAAAACCTAACAGTATCAAAACCACGTCTGAAACCCTAGGTCTGGCCTTGATCATTTGAATCATTCAAAGTTCTTCGTTCCTGCTTGCTGGGTCTTTTTGGATTGATCAAAGCCAGCTCTCTCAGGTCGTGATACCGCGATGACTCTCCGGCCACGAAGGTCTTTTCGGTCGTGATGTTTTTTCAAGTCGCAACAACCCTTTCTGTCTTCGCCGAAATCGCAATTGCCTTCGTGCCGGGTCCAAGTCGCGAAGTCTAGTCTGGCTTGAGGATCTCTCACTCTCTCGCGACCTCTGCTTTGGCTTTCTTTCTGGTCTTTGCTCTCTGTTGACTCCTCAACTTTATTTGGTTTTATCACTGTGCCCTATCAATTCCTTTTTCTTTTATTTCTAGTTTATTACAATGTCGGAAGATAAAATCCAAGCTATTAAATGCAAGCTTACAAGTGACAACTCTGCTTATTGGTCAAGTGTTATGAGAAATTTTCTTCTCAGTTAAAAAAAATAGGGATATGTTTCTGGTTCTGTTCCTCGTCCGTCAGATCCCAAACAAGAAGAATATCTGAGTTCCTATGACACTTGGAATTGTGATAATACTCAAGTTTTGACCTGGTTCCCTAACTCTATGGATGACCGTATCAGGATGATGTTTTTTAAATATAACATTGCCAAAAAGGTGTGGGATTACTTACAAAGTGTTTATCAGCAGTCCAACTTTGCCAAACGGTATGAGTTGGAAACAGCTATTCAAGGAGCTCGTCAATGGGATCTGTCTATTCAAGACTTCTACATTGAGATGTCAGGCTTCTTGGATCAGCTAGCTCTCATAGAACCATCTAGTCTTAAGACACTAGACGTGTAACAACCCAGATTTTTAATTATTCTGTAGAATTTATACTAATATTATTTAATCTCAGTTAAGAAAATATATGATTTATTTTGTATTATTATGTATAATTTTGTGAAATAATATAATTATTAAAAATTTAGGGGTCAAAATATAAATAATAATAATTATGGGTGTGATAGTAAAATAAATAATTAATTTTCTGTTAGTATAAGATAAAGTGTAATTTAATTAAGAATTAAATTATTTATATAATTATGTTAAAAAGTTGGGTCAAAAGAGTAATTATCTTAAATATAAATATTAGATAAGAACGAATCTGAGGCAGATACGGCAAGGATTGGACTCGGCCACGTGTTGGCCCCCGAATGGTTTCCCCTCCCTATTTATAGGAGGCGTTGATCAATTGGAAGAAAAAAAAGAGTGAAAAGAAATGAAAGAAAGAAAGAAAATAAAAGAGAAAGAAAGAAAGAGAGAAAAGGAAGGAAAAAATAATGGAAGTTGAAAGGGTCTTTAATAGTGAAAAGAAAGAGTAAGGTATTGAAGTTAAGGTGAGTTATATTATATATTAAGTCACCAAAATGTATTTTACTTATATTTTGACTTACCAAAATCTGTTTTATACAAGTTATGTTTTATAAGATATTATAAATTATATAAATATTTCAGCTACGTGATTTTATATCTGAACCCTATTTGCTTAAAAGGAAACTCATGGATATGTTTGTTTATATTTTAAAGAATATTTGGCTATAACCTTATATACAATTATGTTTTGTAAGTACCACCACGGGAGTCCTGCATCTTGGGGGATTTAAATAACCATTGGTCTCTGTTTGACTACTTTGTGGTCCTCTGTTTGTCATGGATCCATTGACCGTTGTTTTGTGCGGACCAAAGTGCTATGCGGAACTAAGTGCTACACTATTGTGGGAGCCACCTCTAGAATCCGTACGAGCCACCTCTTGAATCCGTATCTCTATTCTGATTGTCACTTCTGTGACCTCTGTTCTGTTCTGTTCTGTACCGTGGTTATGGTTATATATTTATATAATATCTGTATTTCAGTTTTTGCTACTTAAATTATTTGTTTATGTAAATGTTTTAGCCTAACTAACGATCCATGGTTATTTTGTATCCCTTATACTCTTGGTATAATATTTCTCACTCTGCCATGTGCTTACAGCTGTTTACCAATTTTCAGGAAACAGTGCAATTCAGAAATAGCTTTTGGAAAGTCTTAGATGCGGGGCTGCGGAATAGACACACATAGCACTTTCATGATATTTTTCTATGTAAATATCGGCATTTTTGGTCAATATAATTTTGTAATAAAAATAGAAACTTCAATGATTATTTTGGTACCCTTACTTTAAATATTTCTTCCGCTCGCGTTTATTGATTTGTTTATGAATTGGCTGGAGGTAACCTCAGTTACTGGCCATCACGATGCTTAACCCTTGGGTACGGGGAGCGGGTCGTGACAAGACGCTTATGTTGAGTTTCAGGAGCAAGGTCGTTTAGTGCAATTCTTAACGGCTCTCTCTCCTCAGTATAAGGCTATCCGTGGTGGCATCCTTCATCGGTCTCCTCTTTCCTCTGTGGATGCTATTGTTCATGAGCTCTTCTGTGAGAAAACTCATCTTAAAACGGCCAATCAGACTCTGTCTCTATCTGTCTTCTTAGCCCTTACTCCGTCTCCTCTGCTGTCGAACCCCCCACCTCATCAGCTTCAAGTCAATGCAAAGCCCAAGAAGGGGCCACTAGCCTCTGATGAGTGTGCTTTTTGCCATTAGAAGGGCCATTGGAAGTACAACTGTCCCAAGAAAGGCCATCAGTCTGCGCAGTCTTTTCAACCACCTCAGCCACAGTCCCGCGGTCCTACTCCAAGTACTTTTCGCCCTCCTGTTGCTTATTGCCTCTTTCCCAACTTCTAATCCAGACTTGGCTTCCTTAAGTGCCCAGATTGCTCAGCTTCAACATCTCTAGTCCACCTCTCAATCATCTTCATCTGCCTTTCTTCATTCAGGTTTGCTTGAATCCTCTTCAGGTATTCCTTCCTTTATCTGGCTTTTTGATTTTAGTGGCTCTCATCATATGATTCCTCACCTTTCCTTACTCCAAAACTGTATCCCCTCTCCATTTCTTATTACTATCAATACTGCTAATGGGTCTGGTATGTCTGTCCTATCTGTTGGGTCTGTTTTACCATCTGCTATGTTTGCTGTTACTATTCTCTCTGTTCTTTATGTTCCTCAACTGTTTGTTAGCTTGCTTTCTATCTGTCAACTTGATGTTTCTGGTTTTGATGTTATCTTTTCTTCTTATGTTTGTTTTGTGCAGGATTGGGTGTCCAAGAAACAGATTAGGACTGGCCATAGAGTTGGAGATCTCTACGTGGTGGAAAGCCTACATCTTCCTGTGAGAATATAGAATATATTATTGTGTGTTTTGTACAAATTAGAGTCCTATTAGAGGCATGATTGTGTTAGAGTCCTGTTAGAGACATAATTATAATTATGTTTGTATTTTCCTTTTTGGTTTAGGATTTAGGGCTATATAATCTAAGGTCTAATTGTAATCTTTGATACAATGGAATATACAGAAATGCTTTCAGAAATCTTACATGGTATCAGAGCAGGTCACGAAACCCTACATCGTCTGTTAAAGAGTGTCAGAGATCCTCTCTAATCCAGTCGTCTGATTTGGGCTTTGTTGGGTAATAGTCAGAATCACAGTCTTCTGTCACCAGAATCGCGCGTTGTTGGTTCAAACTGGTTTGCGATCCATCTCTCTCACAGACTTGGTTGTCAATCGAAGCTCCTTGCTTCGTGGGTCATTTGTTCGTCTCTTTCCTACGTCTAGGTCTGGTTCCTTTCGTGACCCATTTAGTCGACCTTTGGTTCATCTCTTTGCTCTCTCGACCTTTGACGTGGTTCCTCTTCTTTCTGGTTAACTTGGGTGACCTATCTGGTCGACCCATCTGTTTGACGTGGTTGCAGTGCTTCGACTCCTCACAGCTCAGTCTGCCTCTTTCCTTCTGGTTCTCTTGACTTCTATTTGTCTCTCTCGGCTTCTCTTGACTTCAGTCGGTGGTCTTCTCCTCTCTGAGTTTGCTTTGGTCTTTTAACGGTGACCTCTCTCTTCGTGTTTGATATCTGATTTCAACCCACCAAGTCTTTGACCCATCTGTGCTAGTTTTTGGGTTATTACAATTTGACCCCTCATATATTTTGAGTTATTACACTTTGCCCCCTCAGATTTTGAGTATTACACTTAAACTCTTGGTTTGGCTATTTTGTTTGATTATACTTGAACCTCTCAGTTTTTCTGATTACTGTGATGTCTCTGGCTTTTGATGAGTGTGCTTTCTACCATCAGAAAGGCCATTGGAAGTACCATTGTCCTAAGAAGAGATGTTTGTCTGCCACATCTTTTCAGCAGTCTCAAAATCAATTCTGGGCTTCTCCCGCTGCGTACACTACATCCGCTCCAGCTCCTGATCCTAACTTGGTTTCCTTAACTGCTCAGATTAGTCAGCTCCAGCATATATTGTCTACCTCTCAGCCATCCCTATTTGCCTCCATTGTTTCCTCTCTTCACTCAGGTTTGCTTGGTTCTTCTTTAGGTATTTCTTCGTTTGTTTGGATTTTTGACTCTGGTGCTTCTCATCATATGACTCCCCATCTTTCCTTACTTCAAAATTGCACTCCTCGTCCCTTTCCTATTACTGTCAATGTTGCTAATGGATCTGGTATGTCTGTTGTATCTGTTGGGTCTATCCTACCGTCTGCTATGTTTGTTGTCTCTATTCCATATGTCTTTTATGTTCCTCAGTTATCTGTCAGTTTATTATCTATCAGTCAACTTGATGTTGCTGGTTTTGATGTTATATTTTCTTCTGCTATCTGTTTTGTACAGGATCGAATGTCTAAGCAGCAGACTGAGACCAGCCGTAGAATTGGAGACCTCTATGTAGTGGAGAGCTTGCATCTGCCTATAGCAACCTCTTTGACTGCCTTTTTCTCTTTTCAGTTAGATTTTTTGTCTAGTCATTTCTACTTATGGCATTGTCGATTAGGGCATTTGTCCGCTGAGCGCTTACAGTTTTTAGCTCAGTCAAGTATTTTGGGTAAAGTTTCTCCTAGTGAACTTACTGAATGTCTGGGATATAAACTTTCCAAAATGACAGCCTTACCTTTTCGTAAAAGTACTTCTATATCTGATACACCGTTTTCTTTAGTTCATACTGATGTTTGGGGCCATTTTCCTGTTCTCACCAAAGGGGGTTCTGCATACTATATGCCATTTGTTGATGACTACACCTGTTACACTTGGGTTTATCTTATGACTCATAAGTCCGATTTCTATCAAATATACCGTACTTTTCAGTCTATGATTACTACTCAATTTGGGTCTACAATTAAAGTGTTACGGTCTGACTTGGGTGAGAAATATTTTAAAATTGAGTTCTGTGAGTATTTGGCCAATTTGGGTACCATTCACCAAACTTCTTGTACAAAACACACAATAATATATTCTATATTCTCACACTTCCTATGTTTACCACCCCCGTTGCACTTTCATCTTTTCAGTTAGATTCTCAGTCGAATCAGTTTTATTTATGGCATTCTCGCTTAGGTCATTTGTCTGTTGACTGCTTGCGGTCTTTAGCTCAGTTAGGATTATTAGATAAAGTTTCTCCTAGTCAAATTAATGAGTGTCGAAGATGAAAACTTGCTAAAATGATAGCTTTACCTTTTAATAACAGTACTTCTATTTCTGCTTCCCCTTTTTCTCTTGTATATACTGATGTCTTGGGACCTTCTCTTGTTCTCACTAAAGGGAGTTCTGCGTATTATGTGTCCCTTGTTGATGATTGTACCCGCTATACTTGGGTTTATCTTATGGCTCATAAATCTGACTTCTACCAGATATATCGTACCTTTCAGTCTATGATCACTACACAGTTTGGGGCTACAATTAAAATACTCCGGCCTGACTTGGATGAGAAATACTTTAAAACTGAATTCTGTGAGTATTTGGCCAAATTGGGCACCATTTACTAAACCTCCTGTACTGATACCCCTGCCCAAAATGGTTGTGCTGAACATAAATATTGTCATCTCCTTGAGACAACTTGATCTCTTCTTCTCTTTGCCTTGGTTCAGGGACCATTTTGGGATGAGGCAGTTCTTACCGCTGCTTTCCTCCTTAATCGCATGCCAACTCCCTTACTCTACGGTCGATCCCTTTATGAGGCTCTGTATTGCCAACCTTCTAATTATTCCTTCCTGCGTGTCTTTGGGCCTGATTGTTTTGTCCTCCATCCTTGTAAAGATAGGATCAAACTCAGTGCCCGATCTATCTTGTATGCCTTTTTGGGTTACAGTCTTACTCATAAAGGCTACCGTTGTTACAATCCTATCTCCCGTCATGTTACCTTTCTCGAACGTCTGTCTTACTTTCAACTTTCCCCTTTTACTGCTCCAGTTTTCAAAGAGGATTTGGTTCACATTGATCCATTTCCTTTTGACGTCTCGTCTAATTAGTACATCTCCACTGTTCTTCCTGAGGTTGTTCCATCTTCTCCTCCTGCTTCACCTCTGGCTGCTCCTCTTCCTTCGGCTTCTCCTCCTCCTCCGTTGTTAGTTTATTCTCATCGCAAGGCTCTTTCTCCACCAGTTGTCTCTGCCCCTGCTGCTGCTCCTCCTGCTTCTGCCGACTCCGATCCTGCTGAACACCAATATCCTACTCGAGCGCGTCATCCTCCAAACATGTTAGGTTGGTCTAATATATGTTTTTCTACTTCCTATCGTACTTTTTTGTCTGCTATTCACTCTTTTTCAAAACCTCAATCTTACAAGGAGGCCTGTCAGGATCTTCATTGGGTTCAAGCTATAGAGGATAAGTTGTCTGCTCTATAGAAAACTAGTACTTGGGAGTTGGTTCCTTTGCCTACTAGTAAGAACCTGGTTGGTTGCAAATGGATCTACAAAGTCAAGACTCATTCTGATAGTTCTCTTGAGCGCTACAAAGCTCATCTGGTTGCCAAAGGTTTCTCTCAAGAGTATGGTATTAATTATGAGGAGACATTTGCTCCTGTTACCAAGATGACTACTGTCCGTACTTTGATCTCTGTCGTTGCTATTCGTTCTTAGCCTCTTTATCAGATGGATGTTAAGAATGCTTTTCTTAATGACCATCTCACTGAGGAGGTTTACACGCGTCCTCCCCCTGGCCTTTACCATTCCTCTGGCCAGGTTTGTTGTCTTTGGTGTGCTCTGTATGGTCTGAAGCAGTCTCCTTGTGCTTAGTATGATCGCTTTCAGACTGCTATTACCGAGCTTGGGTTTCATCCTTCTGCTTTTGACTTTGCTTTATTTCTGAGACATACACCTTGGCTGGTTTTGTTGCTCTCTTACTCTATGCAGATGATATGATCATCACTGGCTCTGACTCTTCTACTATCTCTGAGGTCAAGTAGCATCTTTTCCGCACCTTCGAAATAAAGGATCTGGGTCCATTACGGTATTTTCTTGGTATTAAGATTGCTTCTTCTCTAAAGGGCTATTTTTTTGTCTCAGGCTAAGTATGCTAATGAAGTCATTCACTGTGCTGGTCTTACTGATACTAAGGTTTCTGAGATACCTATTGAGTTTAATGTGAAGCTTAACTCTACTGATGGTGTCTCTCTGTATGATCCCACTTTATATCGCAAGCTTGTGGGTTGTTTAGTTTATTTGACTGTCACTCGCCCTGATCTTACTTTTGTTGTTCATGTGGTTAGTCAGTTCATTTCTGTTCCTCGCTCTACTCATTAGGCTGCTTTGGTTTGCATTCTTCTCTATCTCAGGGGTACTATCTTTCAGGGCTTACTATTATCCTCTACTTCCTCTTTGGACTTGGTGGCCTATGCTCACTCTGATTGGGCTGGTGATGTTACTGATCGCAAGTCTACGTCTGGTTTCTGTGTGTTTCTTGGTGATTCCTTGATCTCTTGAAAAAGCAAGAAACAATTAGTCGTTGCTCGTTCTACTGCCGAAGTTGAGTATCATGCTATGGCTCATGCCACTGCTAAGATTGTTTGGTTTCGTTGTCTCTTGTTTGATTTGGGTGTCTCTCAGTCTTCTCCGACCTCTCTCTATTGTGACAACCACAGTGTTGTTCAGATTGCCCACAATACTGTCTTCCATGAGCAGACGAAACACATTGAGATGGATTGTCACTTTGTTCGCCAGCATCTGTAGTCTAACTCTATGTCACGTCCTTTCATCTTTTCGGCTTTACAACTTGCGGACTTCTTCACCAAGACTCACACTACCGCTCGGTTTTAGTTTCTTCTTAGCAAACTCTCAGTGTTTTCTGCTAAAACACCTTGAGTTTGAGTAGGGGTGTGAGAATATATTGTGTATTTTCCAAATTAGGCATGATTGTGGTTGTACATATTAGAGTCCTATTAGAGGTGTGATTGTATTTTCCTTTTTGGTTTAGGTGTGATTGTATTAGAGTCCTATTAGAGGTATGATTGTATTTTCCTTTTTTAGTTTGGGAGTTGGGGCTATATAATCTAAGGTCTGATTGTAATCATACACACAGCTGAATATACAGAAATATAGAAAGCGTACTATCATGGAGGTGTAGGAGACATAAGGAATCTCATTCTCTTCAATTATGAGCAAATGGCAGCATGCCTATGAAATTGATCTAAATGATATGTTGGCAATGTTTATGTAATGTCTCCCCACCACCAAGTTCTACAAACCCAATTGTTTTTTCTTTGAAATGAATGGCATATCCTAGCATAAATGGTGATACTGTATTGAATAATCCATAAAATTGCTATGCACGAGTGGAACGACACTCTATTTCCTTCAGAAGAAAATGCCAGCACCATCCATCACCATATATATATCATCAGTTACAGGAGACAAGAGGAATCTCTACCTCATGATCTTGATCTGATCACCATCCAATTGTTGTAACTCCTAAAATCACAGGTCTTTCTTAGTGCAATATGCAACTGACTAATAATTCATTAAATAATTATTAAAGCCTACGAAAATAATAACATGCAGTGCACGAGGGGCGTTAAATAAAAATAATTGTTAAGTGTTTTATTGTGTGATTGAAACCACAATTTAGAACAACATAACGCATCATTATTTGCCAATTATTTGCTGAGAGCTCTGTGGTTCAATAGGATGTGTTTGCATTAAAAGATTTGTAGAATGAATGAGGAAAAAAAAAAGGAAAAAGTTAATGAAAATAGAAGCTAAATTTTATTCCTTTTCCCTTTCTCTTCACAAATCCCCCTCAAATCCTTGATCCAATCACATGGCAAAACTGGAAATAATTGGCTTGATTGCTGAGATTACCAGGTTTCTCAAACTTAACTTACATTACTAACACCATTTCCTTAACGCTAATTCACTGAAATATTGCTCACATTTCCCCCCACAAGTGACTCCATGTGTATGAGATGAAATATTGAAGAGGTTAAAGGATGGGGCATGTTGAAAGTATCAATTCCATTTCCAACAAATTGATTGACTGCTATAAGATGAGGAAAAGAGCAGCATTGCACGAAAAATTGTAACAAGTGTTATGATTTATAATTAAGAGTAAAAAATAACAAGTATATCTCTCATTTACAAGTATGAACAGCTGATCAGAAGGCTTTTCTCCGAGTAACAAAATTTTTGATGCGCGTCTACGCATCATGATTTTCTCAACTAGTGGTTGTTAAGAATGTTGAGGAGTGAAACTCTGGTTTTGATTAAACGCCTAAACAAGCACTCTAGTCTGTCTTCAATATCTTGAATACTTGACTCCATCTTGCCAAACTGATTTTGTATGCAATTAAATTTTCCTGCCTTCAATGCACCATCAAGCTTCTCAAACTCATTCCCATTTGTTTCTTCATCTTGGCATGAAACACTCTTGCATTGAAACAGCTTGGAAACCAAAGACCAGCCTCTTTGCCTTGATTGCACACCAACATAGGATAACAAGGATTCAAACACAGCAAGAGTGGTTGTTTCAACCTCTTTTAACATGCTAAAAATGGCAACAGTTTCGCTGTCTTTGTCCTTCAGAAGGAGGGTGCTTTTGTTTTTGATACTTTTCAAATCCTTCAAGGGCTTCTGGATCGTCTTCTTCATCATCTTTCTAGAGGCTAAGTATCTGGGGAAGTCATTTGCATCCCTTTTCCTTCGCAGCGTTGAGAGAAGGTCTTGTACATCTTGCTTTTTCTGTGAGAAGACATCTTTGGCAGTGGAACACACATCCAAGAGCCTTAGATATCCATCCACCACCACATCAACAAATTTCTCATTGTGCTCTCGGGCCAAGGCTTGCTCAATATGTGGCAGTAGAAGCAAATCACTGACACAATCATGCAAATCTTTGAGGCCACTCAATTTGTTGCTTATAGATGTCAATGAAGAAGAGGAAGCTTCATGATCCAGAGTTCGTATTCTGCACAAGTGCTCGTTGAAATCAGGAATGAGTGGATGAGATCTGGAGGGCAAGCTGACAGATCGAGCATGGTAAGGGGCTTTCGATCTTAAAGGAGAAGAAGCCATTTTTCTTTCCAATTAGGAATTAGGCTTTATCAAGGAGATGTACAATTCAATTTTGCAATGTTGTGTTCCTTCCTTGGCATATGTATATATATGCAAAATGTATTTCATGGTGGGAAGGAGATAAAGGAATCCTTCTTCTTCAATTATTAGTGCTCTGTTGGCGATGTTTCTGCAATGTTTCCTCCCAAGTCTTTTTAAATTGGAAAATCACATGCATATCTTAACATAATATTGATCCATGCAATAGGATACAAAATGGTCCATAAAATATGCAATGCACGAGTGGCATTGACATACTGTCTCCTCTTGCAAGAAAATACCAGCACCGTTAATCTTCCCCTTCTGCTCTCATCTTTTCAATGTGCAATCAAGCAAGTGTGCGTGTTCGTGTGTATGCATCTTCTATGTACATTTTCTTCTCTTTTTTTTACACAATAATTGTGAAACACTGGCAAATCAAATAGCAGTATTATGAGCTTTTCTTGTTGAGGTCTGCCTCTTTAGGAGACAAAATTATCATCCAACATGTGAATGCTCGCACATGTACACAATTAATTAATATTGTCATGGTACATCATTATGATGCAATCATGTAATCAGGCTTGTCATGTTGCAAAACTGAACGAATGAATTGAACCTAAATAGTGCCATCACATATCAGATGAGTTGAAGTCGAAGCTTGTGAGTGGTGACAGAACTAGATTATCAGTGCTTCCAAATGAACAAGTCCTTGAGAAAATTCACACTTGGGCTTATCAGCCACCATGATGAATGTTTATTAGACAGAAAACCATTCTTTAACCAATGTTCTGAGTGATTTTCCGTCAAATTAAGCAGGTATTGAATGTTGTGCTTGTGCACGAGAAGCTAGCCAGCACGATCCACTTGGCTTTCCCACATCGTTTCATAATTTATAGGGATGGGGTGAGGCTGACTAGCTAACAGAAATTAGACTGTCTTCCAAACAAGGAGACAACCAACACTTTTTGGTTTCTTAAACAATATTAGAGTTGAAAGTTGAACCACCATGTGAATCTCATAAATTTTTTAATTAGTGTTCAATCATCCCCTTCAGACAATTGGAATCTCTGACATCTTTGAAATCATTAAATTACATAAAATCCTTTTTTGAATCAAATGAAAAGGGTCTCGACTGTGAATCTACGATTCATGTTGTTAACCTCAATTTTTTCACCTTCTTCATTGACACAATTTTGAATTTTTGAGGTTATTTAATACGTGATATGCTTCTTTCACTTTCATTTTTATCATTAAAATTTGAAAACTAACAAAGATGGCACCAATTACCACATTTATCTTCAAGTGATTAACGAATAAATGATCTAAGAACAGAAAGAAGTGATGTATATATACACAATAATTTGCATCGATTGAGTATATTGATTTATAATTAGAGGACAATTTACAAGCATATTTCTCATTTACATTTCAAGTATCTGTGACATCAAGATTTTCTAGGCTAGTGGTTGAGAATGTTGAGGAGAAAAACTCTGGTTTTAATCAAATGCCTGAGCAAGCGCTCTAGAATTCCTTCAAGATCTTGAATGCTTAACTCAAACTTTTCAAGCTGGTTTTGCACAATTTTGTTGTCATCAGATTTGCTTGGCATGTGACTGATGAGCGAGTGCACTGCAGCATCAACCTTTTCAAACTCATTGATAACTGTATCTTTGGCTTGACAAGCCACAGTACTCTTCTGGTGCATCAGTTTGGAAACCAAAGACCACGCGCCACTTCTCTTTGATTGCATCTTTGTTCCCGCAGCATAGGACAAGAAGGACTCCAATACTGCCAGAGTGACTGATTCAACCTCTTTCAATATGCTAAATATGACAACAGTTTCATGGTCTTTATCCAAGTCTAGAATCATGTTTTTGTTTTCAATGCTCTTCAAATCCTTGAGCAAGTTTTTGATGACCTTCTTCGCCTTCTTTCTAGAGGTTAAGTATCCCCCAAAGTTACTAGCATCCCTTTTTCGATGCAGGATTGAAAGAAGTTGTTTCACATCTTCCTTTGACCCTGAGAAGATGTCTTTAGCGGTTGCACAAACATCCAAGAGTTTGAGGTATCCATCCAACGCCTCATCAACCTGTTTCTCATGGAATTTTTGGGCCAAGCTTTGTTGAGTGTGTGGTAGTAGAAGCAAATCATCCACACAGTCGTACAAATCTTCAAGGCCGCTTAATGTGTTGCTTATTGATGGCAGTGAGCAAGAGGTAGATTCAGAAGACCTCACTCGACACAAATGATCATTGAATTGGGGAATGAGAGGATGAGATCTAGAGGGCAAGCTGACAGAGCGAGCATGGTAATGGGATTTTGATCTCAAAGAAGAGGAAGCCATTTTTTCTTTCTGAATTCAAAACCACTGAGTTGTGTTGTGTTGTGTCCCTTCCCTTGGCAATGTTATCAATATATATATCATGGGGCTGTAGGAGACATAAGGAATCTCATTCTCTTCAATTATGAGGAAATGGTAACATGGCTAGGAAATTGGATCTAAATGATTATATTGGCGATGTTTATGCAATGTCTCCCCACCACCAGGTTCCAAACTACCAACTCAAATTTCTTTTCTTTGAAATCACTGCCATATCTCAAGCATCAATTGTGATAGTGGATTGAATAATCCATAAAATTGTGATGCACGAGTGGCACGACACTCTGTTTCCTTCAGAAGAAAAATGGCAGCACCGGACAAGAGGAATCTCTCAACCTCTGGATCAACTCTTCACGAGTGCTATAGCATGTGATCTTGATTTGATCTCAACACTATCTCTCAGTAAATATCTATGCAATGTCACCTTCCCACCAGGTGAAAACAAAATATGCAGCACGCGAGTGCAGTAGACACCTTGCCTCAAAATATTATTGATTTATTATGATCAAGGTGATCATTCCCATTTGGTTTGTTATTGGTTTTCACACACATTTTTACTAAGACCTTTCTCATTGGCATAATTGATTACTTTCTATTTATCTTTTTTGGGACAAAAAAGTAGATGTGGCAAAAACAGACAGATTTTGGGTGGGTCAAAAATAGGTTTTGCATTTAAAGCAACCCAACCCAACCCAAACTCAAACCCACCAATTTAATTAACGGGTTTGAATGAGTTTGAAAAAATCAAACACAGTTTTAGTAAATAAACCCAACCAATCCATTTACAATAATGGTGGTGGAGTAGCAACGAGGGCGATTGTGGTGGTGGTAGTGGTGGCATAAGTGGTAGTGGATTAGTGGTACTGGAGTGGCGGCAGTGGTGATGGTGGAAGTGCGACGGTGGTGGTGTTGCAGCAATGGTTGCAGTGATGATGGAGTGGCAACAATAGTGGTGGTGGTGGTGGTCGTGGTGGTGGTGGAATGGTGGCAGCGACAGTGGTGGTCGTGGTGTTGGAGGGCACCTGTTTCGAACAGGTACCTTGTTTATGGAATTAGATGAGCTTGAAAAGGGTCTAAATAATTTTGTGTATTGGTGATTAAAAGAAAATCTCATTTATGGTCTTTTTCCTTTTTTTCTTTCTGAACAAGTTTGCAGCAATATAAAACATGTTTCCCTAATAAACATTCATTCAACAGATGCTAGAGAAAAGCAGGCAACTTCCAGATTGAAATTCGAGTCCTTTGCCGCCTATGGGAAATTTAACTTCTCCACCCTTAAACCCAAAATTACAAAGCGAAAAACATGTATAACATTTTGGAATTGCTTTCTTGCGGAAATGACACTAGAATCATCCTGCTCAACAATCATATTGTAATTTATGGGCTCAAGTATGTGTTTAACAAGATTAAAATGATAGTTTCTCATCAACTGGTGCAAAAGCAAACCTTCTGTTAATGCAAAGAACATGTATTGCCCCTATAATACATTTGCTATTGAGAAGACAACTTCAATTCCCTACTCAAGATTTCACTAACTCAGGGAAGTGTTAAGAACAATAGGTGTGGTGATGAATCAATTTATTTGGTATTAAAAACGTCAAATTCTCACGATCCTCTCATGCCCTTTTGCTTCTTCTCTTCAAGTACAGCAGCTTCATTCAACATGTCAGCGGCATCCTGGTGCATGTCGAGCTTGGCAAGGGCGACTGATTGCATGTAAAAGGCTGTTGACCAGTCTGGGTGGACATTTTGTGCTTGCATTGCATCTCGAAGAGCAGCGTCAGGTTGATCACATAGGAGATAACATAGGCTTCGCCGTGCATAAACTGTTGGGGAGACCATGGTTCCTACATCTATAAACTGCACAGGCAACCAAACAAAATGAACCACGGAGAACATCACATCCCTAGTTACAATCTTTGGTTGATTCAAGAGTTGAATTTGTCAATCCCCTAAAAAAGAATGCATAAAATTGAGTATGGGAGAGAGGAAGGGCATTGCCAACACTGAACTGAACTAGAAAAGAATGTTAAGGCTGTGTTTTGATCTTGTATTTGGATAGCAATTTATGGAGGGAAATGTAAACTACACCAAGTTTAGTCCCCCATTTGATGGGAGTCTGGGAGGGGTTGATTGGGTAAAGGCCTAACCGTTGGCATAATTTGCACTAAGTGACCCATCTAACCTTTAGCAAGGAAATGTGGAGGGGGGGAATACTTATATTTCATTCACATTTCCATTCTCTTGTATTTTCCCTCCCAAAATTCCTCCAAAAATCCAAACACAGCTTAACAACTTAGGAACTGTGTTCCAGTTCTCTAGTGATCTGGCAATCAACCATCCAAGGGAAAAAGCATCAGCTGAAGGAGCTAGATTGTAAAGTGGGTTGACCCATAATCAGAAAATTTCATGGCATGTTCTCAGCCTAAGAATATTTATTCTCCACCACAAGTTAAACAAATCCGTACCTGAGAATACAAGTCGATGGCAGTTTTAAAATCCTTGTCACGAAATGCCAAGTCCCCACGCTTCCTTGCCTCCAGCATATCTCTCATCTGTTGGGTCCACTCTTGGAAAGATAACTGAACCAAACCACAACCACAACCACATAAACCTTAGCATAGAAATTAAAAGTGCATTGACATGTGAGAGAGCCCTCTTGTAAAAGTCAATTACCTCATTGGTTCCTTCATCATCCCGGTAGTGTGTCATAACCAAGATTTGATGGATCGCTGTGAGGTCCATCCGTGAGCAGGCCTCACCCATTGGTGAAAGAGGGCGCTGTGGGGTTGGTGGGGCTTCCTCATGCTTTGAAATCCCAAGCATGACATAAGAAGGAACCTAAAAAGCACATTGATACACCTCAGACAGTTGTTTTAGCAGGTGAAGCCAACTGCAAAAAGTAGAGGAGCTAAAAGGCTAGTTGCGAAAAGGTTTCATCCTATATATTGTAAATATTTTAGTCCTAGATATAATTTTCATCAAGTGAAGTCAGAAGTGATTCAGTAAAGTTACTCCACATTTGATGCATAATGAACATTAAATTTGAGTATAATGAATCATGAGATGTTTACAGAAACAAGGCATACAACTGTTGCTAGTTGCAGGCGTGCTAACAAAAATGATCAAAATTACGTATGAGTGTGATCACCATTCATAGTAATTCTTTATACTCCCTCCATCCCAAAATATTAGTCCCTTATTCCATTTTTTGTTGTCCCAAAATATTAGTCCATCTTCAAAAATCAAGTACAAAAATAATATAAATTTCTCATTTTGTCCTTCTTTTAAATTAATAAACAATATAAGAAGTACAGTTATGACATTGATATTCTCAAAAAATGTACTATCAAAAGGGTAATTTTGGAACATCAACTTTTTTAAAGTGCAATAATTGTACTACCAAAAGAAGTTGGATTCCCCAAAAAGGACTATTATTTTGGGACAGAGGGAGTAACATACATTGGTCATGTTTGTTTCCGGGGAATAGACTAGGAGAGATAAGTAATACCACAAGTAACCATGGAATTTTTATATGGGAATTAAATGTACTATGGGATTGTTTGGGTTTTAGAGTGACCCTTGGAGGTTGGAAGGAAGATAATCAAGTTTATAACTGATATTATCAGTTTTCGCGTTTTTGAACCCAAGACCAAACCTCAGCTAGAACAGAACCAACCCAACCCAACCCATAAAGGCTAGGTTGATTTGGCTCACGGATCGTTCAATTCTTTTGTGCACCCATTTGTCTGATATAGTTGCCAGACAAATACTCCTATTTAGCAATATCAGAAAGTATCGAAAAGGATCACATTCAGTTTATGTCAAAGGGCAGATTACATAGTCATTGATTTGCAACACAAACCATTTTGAAATCACAAAATAAGAGGGGAAGAGGAGGGAGGAGGTGTTGCCAGGTCTGTGAAGAGTTAGAGACTCTATCCCTTCCATGGCTTCACTTGGAAAGCTATTCTCCAACAATTTGAGCTTCTCCAACAATTTGAGCTTCGCCGACTTGTTAGATAAGATTTAGTAAAATATATAATTTAATATTTTTAATTAGAGAGAAACAATCTAGCTGATGAATCACCAAAGTAACAAAAGGTAATCATATTGGAAAGCCATGTGGACAAATAATGGCAAAAATGTGTGGTTATGATTCCTGAAGATTAAAGAGCAATGTTACTTACATCAGATTTTGTTTGCAGCGGAGTGAGTGTCGCAACAAGGTCCTTAGTACTAGGCCGCTCTCTAGGTTCATGTTGCAAACATTGCGAGGCAAGACCAACAACTGCTGTTGCTTCTTCTGTAGAAAACTTTCCCTCCAAATGTGAATCCATTAAGAGAATAATGTTCTTGCCACGTATCATATCAAGAGCCTGCATACATCAGAGAAAATTAAATTAATATTTGAACACGTATCTTGTTTCAAGGTAGGTAAAATTACAAGTAGATGTCACCATCATTGAAGGCGTGCAACAAAAATAAAATGAAAAATCATAAGGAACCTTCTGATATGTATTATGTAGCACATCATTTTATGTTGTTTTATTTTAAACAAAGATAATAAGGATAAAATAAGACTGGCTGGAATGCCTCCCCATGCCCTCCCCTCAAAATCTAATTTGGAATTTAATTTAATTTAATTTTTTTAATATATATTAATGTCACACAAACATTTCTACAATCAATTTCTAATATCCGTATCTCCCCAATCCTTAATAATTTTTTTTTTAAAATTTTTTTTTATTATTATTTTTTTTTTGGGGGGGGGGGGGGGGGGATAAATCCCCAATCCTTAACACTAATAACAAAAACAAATCTGATGTAGCACGAGAGTGGATAACCAAGAACAAACGCAAATTATTATAGTTGGAGATCACTTTTCTAAGCTTACTATAATCCTCATGAGGACAACACTGATCACATTCATGTATCTTGTCCCTCTCATCAAACTTAGCAATCTACTTCAGACCATGCTATGATATTTATTAGCCCTTTTAGCTTACTTTGTGAAGGGTCGCAAGAACCAAATTTCAGATTCTGAAAAAAATTTCGTCCCACAACAACAGAAAAATGGAGGTGATGATTTTTCCCAAAAGGTTTGAAAACGAGTGCAATATCTTTAATTGATACCCATGTCGCATAAAGCTTAATCACTTTCCTCACATTATTGTTTTTGGAGTTCAACCTTCTTCCAAAACCAGTATTGATGTTCACGACGCACATTCAGTAACATGTTTGTGTAAATATAAACACACTTGTCTGGTGAAAAATCAAGGTAGAGTTCAAAAATCATGATTAGTGCAAAGAGATTTTGAAGGCTTGATGAAAACTGCAAGGACAAGTTCTTCATATGGGGTGGATAACACTACTGTAGATGTAGAGGGATTTGTGAACCTACACTTTGGCATACAACTTTAAGATGGATGAGATTTTGAGAAGCAGATATTTAATTATTAACTTATTAAATAAGGTTTAGTTCAAATCAATTAGAAGAGAATTTCATGAATTATTAACTGATCTTAGCTACTGTTATTTGAATTTTATGCCAAGTCTACAACTATACAGAATGTTGTTAAACATAAAAAGAAACTCACATGACTTGGAGGAATGTGCTTTCCACTTAGTAGATCCAAAAGGACAGTTCCAAAACTATATATAACACTTTCAGGAGTAACCCTTCCTACAACACAGGATATGTAATTCAGTAAGTATAAACCAGAGCCACAAAAGAAAGGTTAGTCAGAGTATTGAAAACAAGAAATAATTGCTTTAACATGAGTACCAATTGAATCTAGAGAAAAAATGAACCCACCATTTCGTAGATACTCTGGAGGTGTGTAGGCAAGATTTGTGCTGTAGCTTTTCCCGTCCTACTATTTTTCATCAAACCAAAACATGAAAGCCGTGGATCACCATCCTACAGAGGCCATCCAAATATTAGATAATCACCCTATATGACAGAAGGTTAAAAAAATAGCATACACTAAAGCAAAAGTAATAGTAAACTTTAAAAAATGTATTAGAATTTAATTCACCACACCTCCTCAAAGAGAACCCTATAAGCATTCAGGTCGTGGTACAATGGACGACCTTCGGAGCTGCAATAGTCCAAGGCTTCAGCTATATAAAGTGCTACTCTCAAACGCATTGCCCACTCAATGGTCTGATTTTCCCCTGTAAGAAAAAACAAATACCAGAAATCAATCCAACATAAATGGAAATGCATACACTAATTCTCAGTTTTGAAGCTAGAGAGCCATATATAAGTAGCAAAGCAAATTGATCTCTACCATAAAATTTAACAGGGACACAAAAAAGAAAAAATGATGAATATTACTAAATTAGAAGAAAAACAATTCTGCACAATAAAACAACACAACCTTCCAATATTACTTGTGTATACACGAAACAAAAAAATATTGACTAGCATTTTAACCAAGTGAAACTATGCATCCAAAATCAGTTAAGATTCAATATGGCATACATTTATTATTTCATTAGATTCATCCTAACGCTGCAGAATAATGGATTATAATCATCGAATGCCAAACACCTATGAGGAGTACAAATGCAAACCTAATCTAATCATGGAGTAATTAGGATCCACCAAACCACTGAATACAAATAAATGTAAATCCAACACAAGCATCATCCCATTTTGAACTGGACATAGAAGTATGTTTAGTTGGAGATGCAAATGTATCCACATTACCACCCTTCTCTCCATATCCTTTGAACCACTCACGCAATCGTCCTAAGTACTCGAAATCTAAATTAAAGCAGAAGTAAACAAACTCAAACAGTTACTTCACTAGTTTAATTTGAATGCCTATTTGTCAAAAGATTCAACAAACTACCCAAATCAAATTTACACATTCACTGGAAAGACTAGCTCAAAATATATAAAACCCATCAATATAAGCACTAAAGCAAATCTTGAAAACATAAATTAACAAAATGAAAGTCCCAAATGCAATAACTCATTGTACATACAGTGAAATAGATGCTTAGCAAGAGAGTCATTAGGCATGTACTCTGCAACAAGCAATCTCTCATCACCATCACAACAATACCCAATCAAATTTGCAAGTCTTCGATGCCGCAACTTTCCAACACCCCAAGCCTCTTCCTAAAGAAACCCATCAAAATTAGTGACAAAATACAAACAAACCCAACAAACTAAAGCAAACAAAGTTACATTACCGCAAATTGCTTAGGGTCAGGCCAAGCCAATTTGGTGAATTTCTTGACGGCGATCCACCGGCGGTTCTGTAGGCGGCCCTTGTAGACAAGATTGGGGGCTCTTTCGCCGCTTTCGGAGACGATGTATTCGGGGCTGAAGTTGTTAGTGGCGGCTTTAAGGTCCGAGAAAGAGAACTCCGAGAAGGAGGGAACTCCGGTGTCTGGTCCGCCGGAAGGCGGTGGGTGGACGAAAGGTGGGTTTGTGCTCTGCGGCGGCTGTTGGTGGTGGTGGTGGTTGTCCTTTTCTGGGTGTGTCTCTGCCAGCAACGTCGATTCACAACAACCCATGTCTGAGTAAGTCTCAGAGTTGTCCTCAACTGGCCAGAGGAACCATTTTACAGTGAAAAAATTGTAGAGAGAGGAGAGAGGAGAGAGAGAGGCAATGGGTATCTCACTCAGTTGTTTCACTTTATCGTTGTTGTTGTCTCTCTTTCTCTTTCCCTTTCCAATCTTTGGCACTGGTGACGGTGATAAATCTTGAATTACAGTGTGGTGTGGTGTGGTGTGGTGTGTTGTGTTGCTGGGGTTAGTAATTTGGTCTTCAAAGTTTCAAACAGTTTTTCTAAGCTTGGGATTGGGTTTAGTTGAGAAGAGTGGTTTAGTGGCTGATAAATAAAGAATGATTATGATTTAATAATAATCACTCTTTTAAATGTGCTAAAGAAGAGCATCTTTTGCTTTTCTTTGTTGATGATAGTTAATGCTACTTTAATATATTATTATATTAAAATGTGTAGTTGATACAATCACATATACTGGATTAATAATAATTGTACATGAAACTTAGCTAATTGTTGTTAGCACTTCTTTTTTCTTTTTTCTTTTTTCTTTTTTTTTCTCAAATTATTTTGGTGACGTTATAATAATTCTCTTTGTTGTCCTTTCTCCATCTTTTTCATTTTCTTTTTTGTCTTATTCTGAAATAGACAAACACATTATTGTTATTAATAAAATACTTTGCATATTTACAAAAATGTTACTATTATACCTCTAACTAACTTTTATTTGTAAAATTATTTACTTGTGGTAATGGTACTCTGACAAATTTAGAATAAGCCAAAAAATAAGTATTAGAAAAAAATGTACAAACAAATATTAAGATGTTATTTGATAACGTTTATAATTTTTTATTTATAAAAATATGTTTAGTACATATTTTGTTTTAAAAACAAGTGAGAGGACTGATTAATCGAAGGTGGTGACCAAAGATAGTTGTCAATAGTCAAACATGGTGAGTAGAGATGGTTGATTTATAGTTAAAGATAGTAGCCAATAGTCAAAAGTAGTTCTTTGTGAGAGAAGATGGTCAAAGGTAATTGTCTCTAGTAAGAGATAGTTGATAGCACAGGATGTGGTGGCTAGGCGTGGTTTTTAGAGAAGATCACCAATAACAGTGGCGGAAGGTAGAGTCAATCACACATGGTGGCAATGAGAAGTGGGTCGTAATTGAAAGGGATAGAAAGATGATGGAATTTTTTTTTCCTTTCTAACAAAGTGAAATCAAATTATTTATTTTTATGGCGGTTATAAGATTTTAATACATTTATAAATTATTTACAATTTTTTAAAAAACCAAAAAAAGGGCATTTAATGAATTTTATTTTTTTATAAATATAAACTAAAAATAGATAAATACAAATATTATCAAACATGTTGTAAATGAACACTTATCTTCTAGTTTAGATTTACTATTAGGCTGTCATTGGATACCAAAATGTGCCATCACAAAGATTGGGCAATGTGTTGATATTAAGTATCTTTACACGTTTTATTTACCGTATGGAGACTGATTGGAGGCATCGATACATATAATATATATTCTCAGAAAAAGAAAAAAAAAAAAAAAGAAAAGAAGAAGATTGTTTATGATTCTTGGAATCACAACACTAATAATGAGATGCCGTGTATCACCCAGAATGGACAGGACAGAATACCCATCAACTTTTACACATCATATGGACACCATGATCTTCAAACAAACAAAAATATACTAAACAAACTTATCTGGGCGACGTGGCTTCCTTTTAACATATTATGGCACGTATTTGAAAAATTCTTTTTTTCTTTTCATTCTTTTAAAAAAAAAAATTGGAAAAGATATAAATTCAGAATTTTTATTATGAAATTTATTCAGAAACCAAGTGTATGGTGTAAATTGAAATTTGATGTATTGTGAATCACAACTATATTCAATCTTGTCCAAACAATTTGAATTTTGAATTTTTTGAGTATTTTTTCCAATAGTATTTCTGAATTTTTATTTTTTTTGTCTTTCTAATTTTGATTTGTGAGATGTGCATTTATGATTGCTTCTAAAGAACAGATTAAAAGAACACTCAATTGCCTATGTGGAGAGAGCATTCCATGTCAAATTGTCGGAGAGGAATGGGCCAAAAGGCATGAGTAACACGAGGGATAACTAAGAACATCAATAACAACAACAACAAAAAAAAAAAAAAAAAAAAAAAAAAATGCAAAAATAACCTTGAAACGAAACCCATTAATGGCGTCAGATTTTTTTCATCAATCTTCAGTTTCGTTTTCAAAATCTGTTTTTTCAAAAAATAATCAAACAACAAAAATGATATGAATTCAGACAAAGTACAATATACAATAAAAACTCTCTATCATTCTGTATAATATTTTTGTAAGTTTAGTTTAACACTAGTCAGTTTAACACTAGTCATTCAAATTTTAATTTTGAGGCCAAACCTATACAAGGAAACAAAAGGGGAACAAGCCAAAGGAGAGGCTGTTGTGATTGGGAGATATATGATGCCAAAGGAATAGGAGATGTGTCTTTTCGATCATCCACCAACACCAAGTTGTTGTGCTAATTAATATATTATTGGGAATTTTTCTTTAAGATTCCTGATATTAATATTTTATAAGATAAAAGAAATATAATATTTTTATAATAATTCAGATTTCTTAATATTTTTACAGAAAAAAATATGACTCAGAGAATTTTTCTAGACTCAAAGAAATTTCAAATTTTCAAGATTTCTTTGTGATTATACCGTAAAAATTTTCTCCGAGTCGGTGTCAAAAATTTCTTTTAAATCAGTGAAGTTTCTGTGAGGCAAATTTTTTCAATAAAAATGTTAAGAAAACTTAGCTAATAAAAAAAAATATCTTGAACCTCTCCCACTACACAAAATTATAAAAAAATGTTTCACTATTTTTCTTATATTATTACCAAGCCCTTCATAGCACGTTTTATTGGACACTACTAAAAACTAGCATGCCTAGTTTTAGCCTCTTAATCACTATCACGGCTTGAAAACATGTCTGATTATTTAGGCCAGTCCAGGCCTCAACTGCAAGCCCGCATCATCAAAAACAAAGTTTTTTTCTTTTTTTTTCTTTTTTTTAGGACCAAATTTTTTGAAGAAAATGGAAGAGAAAGGTATTGTCCATCTCAATTATTTGAACAGAATCGCATCATCATGTCTTAAAACAAATATAAAATTCTATTTCAAAAAAAAAAAAAGAAAAAAGAAAAAAGAAAAAAAAAAGACTATAATTTACAAACCTAGCATTCTAACTAAACGGGCATAGTATGTAATTAAAAAGTATGTAAATTAAGGTATCACTAAATTTTTTATAAAAAATATATATAATCTTACGAGATGGTTATTAAATTTTTCAATGAAAATAAGGAGACAAATTCGTATAATTTTAAAATATTTTTAATTGCTAGTAGTTTTCCACACTTCAGGGGCCCGCCACCTGATAGGTCCATTCCTAGTTGCGTAATGGTATGTCCTTCGCAGTATGTTTAGTTGGTGTCCACATATCCCTTTGCCAGCCCAAATGAGTCCCACCCAGCACGAACTCCCTTCAGCTTTCCCTAGAAAGTGGCCTCTTGGCAAAAGGGATTACTAACCAAACATCATCCACTTATGTTTGGATGGAAGGAAAGGAAAAAGTGGAGGAAAGAATGATCTCTTTCATTTTTTTTAATTTAAAATTTTCAAGATATCAATTCCAACCATCTATTTATCTTTGTTACCTTGCCTAACCATTTTTTTTTTTTTTTTGGTGACCCCTCTGGTGCTTTTGATCTGTTGTTAATACTAACTTCGAACTTCACTGCACTAGATCACCACCACAATCTAACAACCATTCACCAAATCAGAATCACCCATCGTCAACACTTTCATGGACTTGACCCCATGAAAACAGACCCACCACTACTGCTCCCCTTCCACCACCATCGCTCCCCATCTCCCATCCCTCAAACCCACCACTCATTCTCTTATTTAGCACAACCACCATGACACCTCCCTTCCCCATCTCCTTATGCAGCCAGTAATACTCTTCCCTTCCATCGACAACCCTCCCTCCCTTACCCTGCTGCCACTACTACCCTTAATTTGTCACAAAGGTTTCTAGGAATTGTGTAATTTCCAAGTTTTATCATTCTCAACTATCAAAAAAAAAAAAAAATTCAATTTTTGAGAGTCCAACAGCCCTCTAATGGGTAACCTTAATATGTTCAACAAAAAGAATTATGTACAATAATTTAGCATGATTATTAAGAACTAATATTTGGGCATTTCCATGACTTGCGTCACTAAACAGTTAATATGACTAAAAGATTCATCACCAAGTCATCCTAAATGCAAAATTGAAGGATTAACCTGCCTCTCCAAAGAACTCCAGGCCATATGCCTAAGCCCAAATTGATATTGAATTCTAGATGCATTCCCTTGACCTCTTTCCATGCAAAGCTGGTTTCAGTGCCAGTCTTCCAGATCACTGACAAGAGGAGGCTTGAGTGCACTAATGTTTCACACAGCAACAGCAACAACATCAACAGGTCCCCGTGGGCAAACAGAGACAGAGCAAGCATTGCCCCACTGTGTGGCCTGCTACAGCTTCTGTATCCATCTATCAACTTTGGTATATCAAGGCAATTTCTTACTAGATACAACTTCACCCATTTCGCTTTTTCTTCACATGTATAAACACAGGACTTTTAGCCCACAAGATTTCATCTTTCCATATATAAAAAAAAAAAACGCCATTCTCCATGGATACGAGCCACCAATGCACAGCCAATGATGTGAGAATCTCGGCCAAAGCAGCATTCAACCATTCCATTGCAGAACCAAATCAAGGAGCAAATATTGGCTTTTAAAACTTAAATCATTTGCCCCTCAATAATCTCAAGCTTCAAACAATCCCTCAAAAATCAAATCATCCACTCACAAAAGAGATGAAGCAGTTTCAATTCACCGACACCCTATGAAACTCTCTCTTTCTCCTGAGCAAGTTTATCATCTTCAATACGTTGCAATAACTCCTCATATGCTTCCAAGGACTTTGCTGTGAACTTTTCCATGGCCTCAAAAATATGTTGCAGACTAACCTGCAGATTATTAGTTTTGCTAGTGTCACTCTGATAAACATGTCCACCTATTGAAAGACCATTGCTATCCCCAGAGACCTGAACTATTCTTTTTTCCAATGCCTGAATCTCCTTTTGCATCTTCTGATCCTCCCTCTCCAAGTTCTTGACTTTCCTCTCCATATCCCTGTTGTTCACCATCATCCTCTGGTGCATATCTAGCTTATCCTGCTTCCACAGCTGAAGCACACACGTGGCAAAATCTCGCATAGAATCAACCACTTCTTTCTCAGAAATTCCATCCAATGCTTGTGACCACTGATTGCAGAGTCCAAAAACAGGAGGAGCACCTATTCTACCAGGAGAGAAGGGAACAGGCCCATCAGGTGTTTCTTCAGGTACATAAAAAATACATTTCAGAAGCCAGTTATTCAGTGCTTGGACAAAACCCTTCTGGGCACTAACCCAACAAGAGAAACTTAAAGTCCAATGAAGAAGCTCACGTTCAAGCTGCAACGTGGCATCAAGACGTGCATCACTAAAGTGTTTGCGGGATGCAACATCTAACCGGTTAGCTTGTCCCATAGCTTGGCATTGACTGCGATGGCATTCAAGCATGGCCTTCCACATTCTGGTTAACCTGTTAATAAGCAAAATACAGATATTCAACCATCAAGATAATTGTGGAGTATATAAAGATACACAAATACGATTGCCAACCCCTTAAAATAAGAGGGCAAAAAAGGATTAAAATTAAGAAGCAATCTATACTTCTAAAAGGCGGGTCAATGTCCATGCAAGAACACAAAGACAAGCCTCGCACAAATTTAAGCATCAAAAAGGTAAACAAGAAGTCATTGGGTATGAAATGCACACAATCAAGCTTTAAAAAACTTAGAAGCTAATTTTTTTGACTTGTATGTCTAAGTACTATTTAGGTTGATGCAATTTATAATTTGTGTCATTAGGTGTAATTTTATTAGTTTTCTTAGTTGCAAGATAACCTCCTTTGGAAGTGGGTGCATGTAAGCAGCTTTTCACTGACTTCTAATGTAGTGATTGCATGTAGGTCATGTGTCACTAGATTGATATTGAGTGGCGGCATGTATTCCACTTGTCGCCTTCTTGTTATTTTGTAGTTTTTCTATTCCTAGGTGCTGTTCCATGAAATGACCTCCTTAACTATTATATGGAGGGCTGTAATCATTGTTTTGAGGAGGTTCTAAAGGAATTGAAATTTCAGATTTTGGATTTCACTGTAGCCTTATATTGCTACCTTTCTAGGCTTGATTTTGAGCCCCATAGCTTGTGAAATCTGAGCATTCCTTGCCAGATTTTGCACAAATCAGTTGTTAGAAGAAAGACAAGCATTTACATTAAAAAACACCCAAAAATGCAAACAAAAATAAAAAACCGGATGAACAAAAGTCAAACAAACAAACAAACAAAGGGTAAGGTTCGTAACTCTATCCTACAATGCCTAGAGACCATTCAAGAACGACGTTATGCCTAGGGTAGCACAATATAGAATAAGAAATGCAGAATGCTTGCAAAGAGCGTAATCAAAACTCATAGAATCACATACCCTTGAATAAATTCATTCAATTGTGGCAACAACTCTTCATCCCTTAATTTATTTATCTTCACAGAAATCTTATCAACAACTTGAATTGCAATTCTTATTTTTGTGGATAGGCTCCTCACTAGTGTTCTTGTTGCATCAATTTTGTGAGCCTCAGCACCTCTTTCATCTAAATGCTTAAGCTTACCGCACTTCCTTTCATGGAGTACCCTCATTTTCTCCTCAACCTGCAAAAGCATGAAAAATCATTACAAAGAGATGAAAGGGAAGAGAGACTGATGAAAGGTGCATTTACAACCTTCCACAAACACATGCTTAGGACATCACATCTTGCTACATAACTATGGCCATGGTTACCCACATATCCTCATAAATTTGTGTAATTACACTAGTTGGATGTATACATTCACATGTATGCTAGGAAGCATGAACATGCGCCAAGGGTGTCATGTCCTTGTTTGACACAAACACAGCACAGACATGTGTCCACATAAGGTGTGACCATGAAGTATATCCATTTTATTATTATTATTATTATTTATAGACATGTTAGGGCCACTTCATGGGCATGAGTATCCCATGTCTGGTCATGTCTCAGGACATGTTTGTGGGATTTTATATAGTGGAAACAAAGTCGGAAAAGTGAAAATAATAAAACTAACCCCACATATATCCAATATATATAGCAAATAAAAAATACATATAAAAAATGTGCCATACTCTAGTTGCAACTGCATCCTAGTATTTTGAAAATCACTCTATCCCGTGCCCAAGTTTGTGCATGTGCCCATGCTTCTAGAATGTACGATATATGAAGAAAAAAATGTCTACTTAACCCCTTTGCTAATTTTGTATGATTGGCAATTTCATCCCAAATATTTGAGTCTATAATTATCAAGCTTTAGTTGAGTCGGTGAGTGTTCTGTGTTCCAATATCTTTTAGACTCAAATGAAGCTTGCTACAGGCGAGAACATGCTCTAGAGGTCGAGTTTAAACATCTAACGTACGCAACTAAGAGTTGTATAGGTAAAAAACACAAGGGCATTTGCTAAAACACAAGTGCATTTGCTTTCACACACTTTGGGTTGGGATTTTTATCTGTTTTGACCATTGGGATTGAGCATTTTTTACAGAAATTAATTTAGTTGACTTTAGGCTAAATTATTTAATGGGACTTGACCTAGTACCCCTTAGATTGGTTTACACGGTGATATTTCACACATAAATAGTGGCTTTTGCATTCCAAGGTGTGCCAAATCCATTTGAACGAGAACAATGTTTTATGTTGTCATAGAAATCTAGTGTATTGTTTGTTCACATGCATAACTACTTTGTTCGAAACTCACTAGAAATTGGTTGCCGAGCATGTATTACATTCCAGAGTGCTCGATGTTCGAATGAGTGCAATGTTTTTGAAAATCTAACTTGGGTGTAGTCTTTGATTTCTATTCAATCGAAATTTCCATTGTGTCCATATATAGCTATCTTCTGACTTCTGAAGTAAATGGGGTTACATAGAGAGGGTTTCTGAACTATTCGTTGTCAGACACGAATTCTATGTTGTATTGTGTGCATGAAGTTTGGTGAGGACCTTGAAGAGTTGTGCACAATCATATGGCACATGCACAATCATTGGAAGATGGCACAAGGGAGCCGTTTTGTGGATATGAGGTGGAGATCATGATAGTGATTGTGGAATTGTGACATGCTAGTCGTGAAGCAAAAGAGAGAAACTGCTCAAGGGACTAGTAGGTAGGATCTTGGTTCTTGATCTTGTACTTGTACTTACACATGATTCATTTAACTAGGGGATAGTTCACATTGAGTTTTTTAACTTCGTGTTTAGTAAGGTTTTTCCCACAAATCATATCTTGTGTGTGTGATAGCTTTGGATGATCTCTTTTACTTGTTGCAAATTTAATAGGTTTTAAACTTAATATCAATCGATGGCTCAGTGTTCAAACAACATTCCTAGTGGACAAGTTTTGAGTTTTAGTCCTTCAAGAACATAAACTATAGAACCACGTAACATGAATTTAAAAACAAAAATCAACGACATACCTTAACTTCTTCATATAGTTTCTTCTCCCAAAGGTACAGCTTCTGTAACGTAGAAGAAAGATTTGATGAACTCATCCCCACATCTTCATCAATTTCTATGGAGGATGACTGGGTTGTTGTAGAAGTAGAAGGCTGTGATGACGGTGTAATTACGTGCAACATCTTCGAAGAAACTGCTTCACAGAGATCCATTTAAATATTTAATGTTAAGAGCAAATTAAAGAAAACCCAATTCAATCAAAACTAGCATAACTTCACTTTCTCTGCACACAAAAGACAAGTAATTGCTCTAAAGAAGAACAAAATCAAACTCTTTGCACGGTCTTAAAAAAGATTTTATATATGGTTTCTTCCTTACCTTGATAGGCTGCATTTTTCTTATAAGGAGATTTTCCAACCTCAAATATCTTTGCAAGCTCGTTCCCCGACCTGAAGCTCGATTGAACAGAACCTGAATTTCCCTCACAACTTCAGAGTCGTTGCGAGCAGCCACATTGCCTCGATCCCCGTTCTTCCTCATTATCAACAACTTTCTTGTCCACCATATGCACCTCATACGCCACCGGATCGTTTTCGATTGAAACTTTCGGCCTTGAACCGTATGGTAAATCCGAGCCATTTGCCACCTTCCCACCCTGCTGCTCCATCGCCACCCCCTTCTCATAATTTTTACCACCGCCATCGACGAACTTCTGGTCTCCGTGCACCTCCTTCACCACTTCGTGCTGGAAATCCTCATCTTCCAAATCAGGAATCCCCTCTGCCTCTCTCAACTCCTTCGAATCGCGAATGGGCGTGTAGGGAGGGTAATAATTCTCAAAACTCTGGAAAGGGTACAAGAAATCCCAAGTAGAGCTACTCGGCGGCGAGGGCGGAGGAGGGGGCGGTTTCGAAGAAGAAGCCTCCGAATTCGCCTCTGCTACAGGCCCCACCGGAGGCGGCGGCGGCTTCGTCGAACCGAAGAAGCCACTGAAACCGCCACCGTAGCTCGCCGGAGGATAACCGTTGTTGGAATTGGAATAAGAATTAGGGTTTTCGTTAACGTAAGGATAGGAGGAATAGTATGAAGAAGACGATTCACCCATATTTAAAGTCTCTGGGCTCATCGGGCGTTGCTGGTACGTCACCGAAGTAGTCGGGTTATTCTTCATATAATTGAAGTTCATGTTCATAAACCCACCTCCTGGATACGAATTCTGGGCATCCTGATCCGGATAATTCACATGATGATGATCGTAAGAATGTAAGGGCGAAGAATTCTCCGATTGATGGTGCAGAGAAGAATCGGTGAGCGAATCGTCGTCAGAATCAGAGTGGAATTGAATATGAGAATCGGAATGATTGGAATGATGAAGAGCCGCCTTATGGGGCGAATAACCTCCTTTTCTCTGAGTGGGAAGATTGAGAACCGGAGAAGGAGGAACCGCCATGGAATTATCCAGATTCTGATCGAAGAAGCGGTGCAAGGAGAGGCCAACAGCTTTGAGAGAGTGAGTGTAGGCGAGATGAGCTTCAGAGAGAGCGTAGCGGTGGTGGATTGCGTCGTCGAGGAAGGAACACCGCTCATGGCAGAGCGCCACCGCCGGAAGTTCATCATGCTTCGAGCTTGCACAACCCATTATTATAATAAACAAGATGGATATAATTAAATTCACAAATTTACTGTTACAGTACGTGGGGGGACTCACAGATTAGAGAGCGATCAACCCAGACATGGCCATGAAATTAGGGATTGGGATGAGAGACAAGGAAAGAGAAAAGAAAGAGAGAGCGCTAGAGAGAGAGAGAGAAGGAAGAGGGGAAGGACAGAAGGGGAATCTTGCCAGCGCGGAGTCGGTCGTCGGCATGTAGCAGAGAGAGAGAGAGAGAGAGAGAGAGAGAATGAAGGGAAGTTTTTTTTCGGTGGAATGGGAATCGTCAGTGTATACATGTTCGTTTTTCTGTACCGGTGTTAATGTGAAATCACCGAATTTGTTACTCTCTTTCCCTTGTCCCATTTGGCAGAGTTGTGAGAAAATAATTATAAATTATAATTTAATAGATTATAATTTATAATTGTAAATTTAAACGGTTAATCTGTTTGGTATAATTATGAGATTATGAATTTAAGTAGCGGACTACTGTTTGGTTAATAAAATATAAAATAATTTTTATTATATAATTGCCATTTCTGTCTTTATATGATATAAAAATAATTATTTTGTTATTTTTTAAATATTTCATTAATAAAAGTTAATATAAGTAGTATTAGGGGCTGTTTAGGATAATCTAAATAAGTGTATTTTTTGTCTTTTTACGAAAAGATGTATAAAAAAGTAAAAAGGTGATGTGATGAAAAAAAGATATAAAGATAAAAAGATATATTATATTGGAGTTGCCAAACTTGGCCTTAATTAGTATCAATTAATATTAAAATTATTAATTAGTATCAATTAATGGCTTAATTAGTCTCAATTAATATTAATAATTAACAATTATTATTAATTAGTATCAATTAATAATTAATTCATTACAAAAGTATACAATATTAATTTATTAATAATTAATACCAATTAATATTGATTTTTTTCTTTTTCTTCAAAAATATACAATTTTTTATTTTTTAATTAATATAAAAATATACAATATGAATTTATTAATAATTAATATCAATTAATATTTATTTTTCAATTAATATTGATTTTTTTCTTTTTCTTCAGAAATATACAATTTTTTATTTTTTAATTAATATTAATATTAATATTTGGGTATTGACGAGGGCATTTAAGTAATTTTAACCCCCCCACACCAGCTGCGCGCTTAAGTAAAAAATTTAAGCACTTCCTGACCAGTTTTTAAGATAAGCTGAGAAATAACTTGATTTAAGTTATAAGCTGGTTAACTTAAGTTACACCAAACACAATATTTTAGCTTAAATTAAGCTAAAAGCTGAAATAAGCAGCTTATAAGCTATACCAAACAGGCCCTTCTGTTTCAAAGTGTGTTTTGGTTTGAATTTTTTGAATTAAATTTTTTTTTAAATTAAGTTTTTCATTTTTTGTATTTTTTAATTTTTAGTGAATATTTTTAAATTTTTAAGTATTTTTTTATTTTTTTTAGATTTATGTTACCTAGATGTGTCTAAAAAGTAAAATATTTGTGAATTTTTAATAAATAAACAAAAATACGAAAAATATACTAAATTTTTATATTTTTGGTATTTAGTGAATTTTTTAAAGATTTTTTTCACAAAAATTATACTTTTTAAGTATATTTATATTAGATGTGTCTAAAAATTAAAAAAATTACTTAAAATATTAAAAAAATTCAGTAAAAACAAAAAAAATACGAAAAATAAGAAAATAGAATTTTTTAAAAAATGTTTTTAGAAAACTTAAACCAAGCAAAGTCTCTTTTGGAGAGTTTAATTTTTTTTTAGTAGTATAATCGTGCACTTTAAAAATATAAATTTTTTAAAATTATCCTTTGATAATATATTTTTTAAAGGATATCAATTGTTATAATTGTACTTTTTGTATTGTTAATGAATTTAAAAGAATGATAAAATCAAAATTTTATATTATTTTAATCCTTGATTTTAAAAAATAGATTAATATTTTGAGATAATAAGAAATGAAATAAAAGACTAATATTTTGAGACAAATAAAGTATCATTTGAATTGTCTAAATTTGTGCTAATTAGACTATTGGCTTTACCCTCATTTTTTGTGATTGTCACCCTCAATCATCACCTTGTTATTCAGACGACCGATCAATTTGCCAAACGATCAATATAAACAAATTCACACAATTCAAACCATACCAAATTCAATAATAACATTGCTCCAGTCAAATTGGCGTGTGGAGGAAGAAATTATTGATTAGTCATATCCTATACCAATCCTAATTTTTCATACAACAATGATAGGGACCCCTTTTCCCATCACCCCCTCTCACTTTCTCTCAGTGGTTTGCTTTTCCTTTTTTTTCCTTTTTCCAATCACCCCAGCGTAATAAAGGGGTGATGCTGCTGAGGGAATTCAAAAATGTGTTTTTCATATCTTTTTATACGAAAATGCCTTAGACCTCCAGTGGGGGTCATTGGGGGTCATGTGTGTGGCCTTCCCATTGGCTAAAAAAAAAAAATTGTTTTTTTTTTTTTTTGATTTTTAGCGAATCATAACCCGCCACCTCACTGGGGTCGACCTCTAGTGGAGGTCTCCAGCATTTCCGCTTTTTATATTATCTAATTATTACAAATTTATTAATTTCACGACATCCACTAATTATTAAGGCCTTGTTTGGGAAGACTAAATAAGTGCACTTTTTGTCTTTTTGGACAAAAAAATTGAGGTTGAAAATATGGATGTTTGAGTTAACTTTTTGACTTTTTATGAAAAAATATGTAATAAAAAATTGTGAAAATTAATTTTTAAAGAAAAATTTGAATTGGGAGTTGTGCAGCCGTAATTGTTAACTTTTATTGAATAGTGTTAACTTTTTAACTTTTTAAGTAACTTTTTGACTTTTTGAATTATTTGGGAGTACCCAAATTTGGCCTAAGACACCATGGCAGAGTGTCCAAGACCAACCAACGACTTGTGAGGATCTGTATAGCGTTATAGTGGCAAGTGTACTTCTATTATTTTATAACTCGATGAATTATAATTTTTATTTTCTACTTCTAGCTTAAATTCCATTTTATTCACTATTTTAATTGCAATATAAAATTTAAATGCACATAAATCAGACACTTTTTTTTTATAAGATAAGATGGGATACATATTCGATGAAAATTACTATATAAAATAGAGTTGTATCTGATTAATTTTGTGCACATGAAACACTTAAATTTCAAACCAACAAAGTATTTAAATTTTAACTCGATTTTTAATATAATTCTCTTATTATATCACTGCTTAAAATTTAACTGAAACATCTTGTAAAGAATTAAAATAAAATGAGAAATGATAATTGCATAAAATTAAAATATATAAAATGCAAAAGAAAGTATAATGTGTAATTAAGTTTTATCTTCAATATTATGTGAGTTATATTTAAAATAAATCTAAAGCACACAAATTTTATTTTGTTTTTTTAAATTTGGTCATACAACATTATTAAAGTAAAATTTGAATAAAAATTGAAAAATAAATAGTATAATTTTGGGGAGAATTACAATTTAGTGGGTTTTTCAAAAAAAAATATCTATAAATGTAAGAAAAAAAATTAAAATTTTAATTATTAATATATATAATTTATTATTTATGTGTACTTTTTATTCTACAAATTGTATTTTTTCCATAATTTTTTTTAAAAAAATTCAATGTAGTGTAAGTTTTAAAAGAAATTTTTTTTTACAAAGAAGTGATAAATTATATAATAATTAATAATTAAAAACATAAATATTTTCATAAATCTGTAATAACTATTTGATAATATCACTTATTAGTATTTTTCTCTATTTTTTTATAATTTATTTTTTATTAATGCAAAGCTTAATCGATTGTTGATTTAGCTCACTAGTCTCACGAGGGACGTCGAAATTACTCTCTCTTTTTTTTTTTTTTTTTTTTTTTGAACGTGACATCGAAATTACTTTGAAGTGGTGAAACGGAGACACAGAAAATGGAAGGAAACTAATCAAACACGGCATTTGGTGCTGACGATGAACTTTGACGCCTGTTTGCCGCCAATGCTTTGTCATAAATAAAAATATAACGTCAGAGACATTAATAAATATTTTATCAATATTGTTTTTTTTAATTGACCAAAAAGTTCATTTTTTTAAAGAAAGATTATTATGAACGTGTGCAGGTCAATTTGGATCTGTTTTTGAAAAAAAAAAATCATAAATCAAATTGGTCTTAGTGAATAAAGAATTTTGTACATTTTATTAAAGAATTGACTAACCAGTAAAAGTTTGATAATACAATTTATAATTTTAAATTTAAATTATCTTAAAGGGTCATTAAAAATTTATCCGATCATTAACTGTAAGTTAATTTAATATTTTTGATTATTTTAATTTAGTTAGTTAATAATACAAGATGAGAAAAAACATTGGTTAACATGTAATGATAACTTTTTCACAATCTCAACCAAATTGCATAGCAAATTATGGGTTATGTGGACCTTAATGGGTTAGGTGCTACTGGGGTACCAAGGGCCTACTAAAAATCCATCTATTAATGACAATCTTTCCTAGGTAAAGCAATTCATCAGTGAATCCAAACAACCTCTAATCACTGCAGGATAAGTTTGTCACCTCCTTTTCTAATTAAACATCCAATACTAACATCATAACCCCCCAATCATAATCCATGATATGGGAACAAAAATTATAGTAATGAAAACAACTAGTTCACTCATTGGTAAATCTAGAAAAATAAATTTGATTGGTATAATAGTGTGGAAGATAGGTTGACGATTGGTTTAAATTGAATCTTTTAAAATAGGGTAAATTATAAATACACTATTTGAGATTTAATTAAAATACAAATCATCCCTTGTGGTTCTGGGAATTACATTTCACCCCATGAGGTTTCTAATTTCATAACAAATCGTCCTTTTATTAATAAATCATTAAATCAATTAACAATTTTAATAATGTAAGAAATATGTTTCAATTAATACTTTAGGTAATTTTATTATTGTATAGGAGAGCAATTATGAATTTCATTTTTTTTAATTAATTCAGTTAAATAAAAACTTCTAATAATGAGGTATTTGTAATTTTTCAAATCACATGAACAATATGTACTTTAAACAAATCCTAAGGGGTGTAATTGTAACTTACCCTTTAAAATAATAATAATAATAATAATAATGACAGATATTAATATGATCTAATGAAAGGCTCAAGTATCCTTGGGTGAAATACAAAATGACACTAGTGAAATCTCTACTATTGTCCGAGAAGAAAACAATTAATAATTATTTTTATTTATTTATTTATTTATTTATTTATTTATTGTTGCAAGGGGGAGAAGAAGATAAAAGAGAAATAGAAGTCAAGTCCAGGACCATGAAGTAAGGTAGGAGTGGTAGATCAAAAGGTGAAAAAAATAAAGAAGAAAGGGACCTATCATAAAAGAAATTCCAGTATTGAATTCCCTAGAGTAAATTGCAACATTGAATTGTTGTGAAGATATGTGTGTCATAAATGTAACAATCAATTATTGCACGACACTTGCAAAATAATTCATTTTGCCGAAGTTATTTTTAACAAGGACAATGTGTTCCTATCTACCTTCTTGTGGTGATTGTTGTGACTTGACCGTTTGAAAATGTTGAAACGGGCAATGATAGAAATCACTGAAAGTAGTGTTTTAAAATAATCATTAATGATGCGGTATTTATTTATTTATTTTTTTAAAAAAATAGAAACAACAACACTGTGGCAGTGGGTGAGATCCACTGTCACATGATGACACTAATTAGTATTCTCACTCATTTTTCAGTACATTAAATTCAAAATATATGAGATAACTAATTTAAAATAGAAAAAAAAAAAAATCCATTACTCTATGGTATAAATTGTTTGTTAGTCACTTGAGTTGGGTAAAAAATGAAATCAAATATGAAAATAATTTAGGATGGTAATATTCACGCTCTATTTTTATCCAAATACATTCATTTTCTGTCTTTTACAAATTTGAATTTTGTTTTTTTTCTTTCAATATTTCAATTTATTCCAATGTTGCCCGCACCGGTCTCATTTATCCTTTTTAATTTATTTGTTGAAAATTTATGTCTAATTATTTGATATAGTTTCTCATGTTTATAATTTTTGAAACTAAAAAAAGTTAATTATTGAAAAATTAGAAGAATTGATAGTTTTAATTTATGCTTTTCAGTTGTCGTTTGGTAATTGACTTTTTTAGTTGACTTTTTAACTATTTTAGCTTGAGACTTTTTACGAAAATATGTACAGAAAAGTAGAGAGATAATGTAATCCAAAAAAGATAAAAAGTGTGCTATTTTACATTTTTGAGAGAGAAAATGTAAAATGATTATAATTTGGCTGTGATATTTTGGCCTCTTTTGGGTACTTGGCTTTTAGCCACGTTTGTGCGTTTGTAGCAAAAGTCAAAAGTTGGCTTTTTTGTATTTAAATACATTTGAGAACTTGGTTTTCAGCCACTGATGAAATTACGATTCTACCATTCATGGATCAAAATGTGCTACATGGGTGAAATTGTAAATATTTTAAATTGAATGGGGGTAGTTTAATCTTTTTATTGTGATTTAACAGTATAAACAAATATTAATAAAAAAATTCAAAAGTAACTTTTTATCAACTTTCCAAATCACTTGTCTAAAAAAAGCTAAAAGCTTTGTTAAAAGCCAAAATGTCACTTTTTACCATATTCCCAATACACCCATCTGTCTTATTAACTTATTTAACTTATTTTGTCTTTTCTACTTTTTTAACCAAAAAGCCCATTGCCAAATTTTATTAACTTTCACATTTTGGCCTCATTTAAAAACATGTTATTTTAGTAATTTTTTTGATTTTTTAGTTAAAATATAAGGTAAAAAATTATTATATTTGCAATGAATTTTTGATCTTTTATGAAAAGATATGTAAAAAATAGAGAAAAAAACTTTAACTTCTTAGTATAAATTATTGACATTTTAAATTTTTTTAATAACTATTTAATTTTTAAACTAAAACAATAAATTATCAAAGGAGACCTGTGCTTGTACACTTTCTCTACTCAAACTTCTTTGATTTTGGAATATTCACAAATCCAACCCACGAGTGCACATGTGAGAGGGGCGAAGCATGAGATTGGACTCAGCTGATGACTAATAATAATTCACAAATACTAGTCCCAATTTGGAATGTTATGGGTATAAAATAAACACAATACAAAATTAAATTATACATATAGCTAAAAGTGTTTTGTATTAGGAAAGAGCACTAGTTTACAAAGAACACTAGTTCTAGTATTCTTATTTTATCATAACACATCAAAGTGGTGCGACACCAAGTCCAGGTGGTCCACCAAACTTTATCATTCTGATTGTATTTCATTAAATTATCATACAATACTCAATTCAAATCTGATGATCACACTTTCTTATTAAATTTTATATATTATTTCACGTATCAATATTGTAAATTAATGGAAAATTAATTTTAATTATAGTAGAGATAAAAAAAAAAAAAAAAAAAGAGCAAAAAAATTAAGGATGAAATCTACTGTTAAATACTAAAATACTTCTCTCTTTCAATTTCTCTCCTCTCTTTGTATTTCTTCCCTCCCTGCCCTCACTGCCAATCACCCTCCCCATTCTCCCTTGCCACCCCAGTACCTTCCCAACCACAATGACAACTCCAAGCCCTTCACCACTATGACCACAAATAATTTTAAACTTATTTTTTAAACTCGTGTCATTTTAAAAAATTATTTTTTAAAAACACAACTTTACCAAACATGACTTGAAAAATAACTTACATTTAACGGGAGAAAGTACATATGGGAGGTGGGATATTTTAGTAGAAAAGTGAGAATCTTGTGGGTGCAACTCTTTTAGGTGTTTTACACCCAAAAAGAAAAACTTACACCCCATACATTTGTAATCATTTTCGGTTAAATATCTTGACTTGTAGTTATTCCATTTAAGAAGTAAAAATATGTTCTGTAAGAACTTGACTTTGGGTTTAAAAAAAAAAAAACTCCTTCAATGCACACTAAATAAAGAAAGTTTAATTATTACTGAACATGCGATTGTATCAGATGCATTTTTGTGTAAGATAGATGATGCAGAATGTCATGAGTGAAAACCCTGTTAGGTGCAAAAACAAAAGTCAAAATGTTTGAATTTGATGACTCTTCCAAGACTGCTTTCCCTATCTCCTTCTCATCCCTTCACTCACTGAAAACCTCATAAAAGAGTGTGTGTAATGGGGCTCTAATGGCAGGTTGAGCTTTTGTCTGGTATGGATTTTGGTAATGGCATGCATGATCATTGATCAAAGCAATCAACAAAGTACTAGCATTGTTAATACAAATGTTGTTTGCTTGTATCCATGCGACTTAAGTGGTCAAACAAACATATTCTGATCTTCTAATAACTTTTTTAAGTAAAAGCTCTGTGTTTGATGTAGAAAAAGTCATGAGGCAGACACAGAAATCTAACCATCAATTTTCTACCTTTTTTTTTCTCTGCTCCTCCTTGTTCTCTACTCTGATCTGAAGCCCCTCTCATGTTCAGGTTGGGGGAGCAAAAATGCCATATAAGCTTGCTATGAATGTTAGAGCTCTGTGCCACTTTTTTAATTACTTTTTTTTTCTCCCTTTTTATTTTATAATCTTATTGCTCTGCTTTTTGGCCATTTTTTAAAAGAAATTTAAAAATTTATATATCATGCAAAATGTACCAACAATAAGGCAATGTACATTCTAACATATGTTGTAAGCCACACATTAATATTTTTTTTAATATCAGACAACATAGAACATTTATTATTACAGTTGTTTTTTTACCGCACGCTTTGAGATATGAGGGAAAAGATATAGTATTTTAATTCTTAAAATCAAATATTAATAATATAAGAATATAATTTTTTAAATCTTATTTTAAAAATCTTAAAGATAAAAAAATTAATAAAGAAAGTTTAATTATTACTGAACATGCGATTGTATCAAGATGCATTTTTGTGTAAGATAGATGATGCAGAATGTCATTAGGTGAAAACCATAAAAGAAGTGCAAACAAAAAGTCAAAATGTCATTTGAATTTGATGACTCTTCAGACTGCTTTCTCTCCTCTATCCTCTCATCCCTTCACTCACTGAAAAACCTCATAAAAAGAGTGTGTGTGTGTGTGTGTAATGGGGGCCTAATGGCAGGTTGAGCTTTGTCTGGTATGGATGGCAATGGCATGCATGATCATTGATCAGCTAATCAACAAAGTGCTAGCATTACAATACAATGGTTTGATTTTGTTGTATCCATGCGACTTAAGTATTCAAACAAGCATATTCTGATCTCTAATAACTTCTTTTTAGAAGTAAAAAGCTCTGTGTTTATTTGATGTAGAAAAAAAGAAGTCATGAGGCAGACAGAAATCTAACCATCACTTTCACTTTTTTTCTCTGCTCCTCCTCTCTTATCTCTCTACTCTGATCTGAAGCCCCTCTCATGTTCAGGTTGGGGAGCAAAATGCCATATAAGCTTGCTGGCTAGAATGTTAGAGCTCTGTGCCACTTTTTTAATTACTTCTTTTTTTCTCCTTTATTTTATAATCTTATTGCTCTGCTTTTTGCCATTTTTTAAAAGAAATTTTAAAAATTTATATATCATGCAAAAATGTACCAACAATAAGGAATGTACATTCTTAACATATGTTGTAAGCCACATTAATATTTTTTTTTAATATCAGACAACATGTGAACATTTATTATACAGTTGTTTTTTACCGCACGCTTTGAGATATGAGGAAAAGATATAGTATTTTAATTTTAAAATCAAATATTAATAACATAGTGAATATTAATTTTTTTAAATCTTATTTTAAAATCTTAAAGATAAAAAAAATTAATAAGATTTACAACAAGTATTACTATAATAAAAATAATAGTAATTGAACTTTGATAGGGGTCACCCCATACATGAACTTTCTGACTAAAAAACAAACCCACCACTCTAAAATTACATAAATGTAATATACAAATTTTTTTTTTTTAAAAAACTCAGAATTAAAATCGATGATGTAGTCTTAAATAGTGTGATATAGACACTTGTAATGAATCTAATTTATATATTTAAAATTTTATGCATATTTTTTAGCTTATAGAATTAGATTAGAATAAAGGTAAAGGAAGTCAAATGTAGCATTAGCATTGATCAGAGACAACTAAGATAGTTTCAGAATGGGAGCAGGTTCTCGCCAGTCTAGATCGAATTAGAAGGTGTTGTTAGATTCGTGGAGACACACGCTGGTCGTTTAGATAATCCGAATGGTTGAATGTGTAAAATTAAAGTCGATTACTATAAACTTGTAAAAAATCATGTTAATTGGATATCGATAGTTATGTGATCAAATTAGTTTTGTATAAAAATAGGCCGGTGAACAAATTAGCGGTTGACAAGCTGATCCGATGAGATAGCTATCGATATCCGATCAGCGTGATTTTTATAAGCATATAGTCTTCGATGAGTTCTACATTAAGCGATTCAGATTATTGAAAAGGTATCCGTAATTAGACCTTCAGACCTAACAACACTCTCCAATCAATTTAGAACTAAAGGAAAGCTGCTCCTTTAAGAATAATGTTATGAATAGTAAGGTCCAATTGCAAAGTAATGGATGGTCGAGGAATAAAGTAGTAGAAAAAACAAACAAGCATGGACAAACACATTATTGAAGTCAAAAAAAAAGGCGGATCAATGAGAATATCCAAGCAGTCCTACACTCACCAATCTTTATAGCATAAAAAAAATATTTTGAGAGTCTTGTGGAGAATCGCTGGTGAGGATCTTCTTTTGCTCTCAATGAGCAGGTGGTGCTGACCTTTTAATCATAATGCTCTTATAGGAATATAGAGAAGTTATTGTAAAGCACAAAAGATCTGATTTTTTCTTTTATATGAGTATATATTATTAGAGGTGCTAGTCAATCTTTACTTGAGAATATTGTTGGTTCTGTTTTAGTATACTTGTCTTTTTTTTACTTACTTTAAAGGTGTTTCACAATGTAGTGTTACATTGTCATACGAATTTGTGTTAAACATTGTCTCCAAAATCAATGTAAATGTGCGAGAGAAATAAACATTCTCGTATAATCCATTGATCAAGTCTGCGCTCTTCCGTCTGCGACATCGTTCTACTACGAAAATACAAATGTGAGCTAACTTGGCCGGTGTGTGCCAAAACCTCTCCGATGTATAAATTAAATAGACCAAACTAGACAAATAGACAAAAGCTCTGTGTGATAGGGAATCAAAATTGCGTTACCTCTTTATGGATGATGTTTGTGAGCTTTTATAGGTTTTGTGGCACAATCAGTAGGACTCTTACTCCTCCATGTCAGTCCTCCTAGGATTCATACTCTGAAAGATAATGCTTATCCTTCAATACCCACTCCTTTAAACCAGTGAGATGGTTTTACCATGGTTGAATTCAATGTGACGAAGTAAGCATCGCTATACTGAACTTTTAGATTAGACCGAACTACCATAGTTTGGCTCTTCCTTCATTGCTCTTCTGCGGTTCTCAAAATAATTAGCTGAAGCTTGGCGAGCTATTTATGCTATCTTTGCGACCGGACTAACTTTGAGTGTGACAACTTTGGCGACCAAGTTATCCATAATACACTTCGAACCGAGATAACAATGGGTTCTTGAACCCGAAGTAATTTCAAAGCCCTCCTAGGCCAAACTAACTCTGAGCCTTTCTAAGACGGTCTACCAAAGGCCTCTTTACTTTCGGCCTTTTGTATTGTGGCCTATAACGTCATTACCTAACTCGGCCCAATTTTCACATAAATTACCCTCTCGTTATAAATATGATCTTATTTACGATTTTATATTAGGCATATACGTCTAAGTCTAACTTGATGTATTGTTTGTTATAATTTAGCTAAATAGTTAATTTTTTAATCTAAAAAGTGCTTTTCCAATAAAATTGTCATGCACATATTTATCCATTTAAACTGTAATCAAAACAACTCGATATAGCCACATAGTGTCCCTCAAGATTTGTGATTGGCAAATGCAACAAGGTTCAAAATTTTATGTTAGTAATAAGAGCATCAGCAATGGATTAGCTAAATGCTGTGTTAGTGTCAGTTATTAATTTTTGGTCAGCTCAAAACACTATTTTGTACTGCAATGGAGTTGCTAAATTGTGTGTTAATGTCAGTTGTTAGTATTGTGTGTCAACTTGTGTGTTAATTGTGATTACCGTTTTAGCTAGCGAGAGAGAAAGAGGGGGGATGTGGGGAAGTGTTGTGGGATCGTCCGGCTAAATGTTCGGCCGGTCATCTCCTCGAACGTCGGGACCCTTTAAGTAAAAATAAAAAATTACGATTGACCGCGGACGTCGACCATCTTCCTCTCTGACTTCGCTATATATATATATATTCTTAACACATATTTTAACATATCTATTGTACTATCACTCACTCTCTAAAATTAACAAACTCTTAACACATCTTAATACATATTTTTAGATATTACTTTTGTCACTTTTTATTATATAATATACTTTTTTTAACTATCCTCCAAGAAAGTTAACATGATGATTTGGTGAAGGGTTTATGTTAATTCCCATGCTAGTACACACTGCAGTATGGGTCAAAATTGTCTCCTTGGTTGGACCCATCAAACACTCAAAACTATACCCATGCTATACTGCGTTAGATGTGTAAATAATTTAGAAGTGTTATACATATAACTTTTATAATTTAAAATAATGAATTGTTATGATTTTTATGAATAATAATATAATATAAAAAATAAATAATATATTGGATCAGTTATGCAAAACTTTGAGTGATTTAAAATTGATTGAACATAGATCTAATATCAATATTAGTAGAAAAATGTTTCATTCTTGACTCTCTTTAAAATATGTTATATTAGAATAATTGATGGAATCTAAATATATTTTTATAGGCAACAGAGAGTCCGATTCCTAATATAACTATAACTCCACTAGGAGACTGGAAACTACTCTATATATTGACCAATCACTTTTGGTTTAAGATGTGGAACTATAAGCTAATTAAATCTATAATTCATATTACCATATCATATGGGTCACCTAATGACTAAAAAATTAAATTTAGTCTTACATTTTCTCACTTGGCCCATATGATAACATACATCAAGATTTAATATGGTAAACATTAGGTGCACAATAAATCATATCCAACCTTACTTTAATTTGGTCATCATCATAATATTATAATTAAATAATTCACTAATGTCAATTATGGTGGTTCTACACTAATAGTGCGACATAGTCCCCTTCATAATACCATAACACTAGCAACTAGTTTAATATAGTTCTTAAGTGATGAGTGTATTTAAAAGGTCAATAATATTTTTTATTATTAGTTATTTATCAAAAACTATTCTTGTTATCATTCATTCATTCATTCATATATATGTACGTACAATATTCATAACAAGAAATATTCATAACAGGAAATATATCAGAAACACAGTTAATGAGATCTCAATGTGTCAAATAACTTGTAATCAATCTTAAACAAACATTATGGATTACATTCAAGACCCATTCAATTGGCAAGTTTCTTTATTGTTTTTAAGAGTAATTCCTTCATCAATATATACTACTTAAAAGTTATATACTTATGTGTTTATGGGCACTTTTTGTTTATGAAATTCTTCTTTAATGACAAAGTATTTCAATTCTCGTGTTTAACATCATTAGAATACTTGTCATTCTAAGAAAATAAAACAATTGAAATTATCACAATAAATTCTTATGACTTGGTAACAAAAGTCGACAATTTCAAGAATCTGAGATAAAGTTTCCTAATAACAATTCATAAATTGTGGTCTCCAAATACATCACAAATTCAACTTTCATAGGAGATACTTATTATAGTTCATTTCACATTTTCATGATATTTCTTCTTCATATAATAAGAACAAATTATCAAAAGTGAACTTTTCTACTATCAATTCATCCTCCAAAGTCTAAATTTAAGGGTGTGTTTGGTAGCATTTTCGAGTTTATATTTACAAAATTTTTATAAATTGGTTTACATTTATTTTTAAAAAAACATAAACTACAAACGTTAGTAATTGACAAAATGTTTAAAAATATAAAAAAAGTAAAAATGGCAAGTGGTGGCAAATGGCCGGAAAACGGTGGTGGAAAGTGGTGATGGGTGGTGGGTGGCCAGTGGTGGTGGGTGGTGGCGGGTGGTGGTGGTGGGTGGGTGACGGTGGCTGGTGGTGGGTGAAATGTAGCAAGTGGTGGTAGCCGAGGTGTTGGGTGGTGGTGGCCGGGTGGGTGTGGTGGCGGAGGTGGTAGCGAGGTGGTAGTGGTGGTGGTGGTGGTGGCGGGTGATGGGTGGTGGTGGCGGTGGATGTGATGTGTGGTGATGGTGGAGTAAGTGGGTGTGATTGGTGGCGATGGCGAGTGTGTGGTGGTGGTGGCGGTGGGTGGTGGGTAGTGATGGCAGTGGATGGCGGGTGGTGGTAAGTGGTGGTGGTGGTGGTGGTTGGTGGCGGGTGTGTGGTGATGGTGGGTAAGTGGGTGGCCAGTGGTGGGCGTGTGGCAGTGGGTGGTGGTGGTGGTGGTGGTGGTGACGGCGGGTGGTGGGTGGTGATAGCAGGTGGATGGCGGGTGGTGGTGAGTGGTGGCGGGTGGTGGTGGTGGTATGTGGCCGGTGATTGGCGGGTGGTAGGTGGTGCAGTGGATGGTGGTGGTAGTGGGTAGTGAGTGGCGGTGTGGTGGTGGTGGCAAGTGGTGGCAAGGTGGTGGTGGTGATGGATGGTAGTGGCCGGGTGGTGGCGGGTGGATGACAAATGGGTGGTGGTGGTGGTGTAGTAGTGGTGGTGGCGAAGGGTGGGTGGTGGTGACAGTGGGTGGCAAGTGGTGTGGTGGTTGGTGGTTGGTAGGTGGTGGTAGTGGTGGTGGTGGTGAGTGGTGTGGTGGTGGTGGGTGGTGGGTGGTGGTGGTAGTGAGGGTGGAGGTGGTGGCGGAAGGCGGTGGTGGAAAATGGTGGTGGGTGGTGGCCGATTGTGCTAGGTAGGAAAAAAAAAAAAAGCTCAAAACTCAAAACTCAAAACACATTTTTGTGTTTTCATCTTTTAACCCAAATTTATAAGCGAGACCATGATTTATAAATAAAAAATTTTTACCAAACAAGTTTTTATTTGAGTTTTTAAAATTTTGTAAATATAAAGCGAATGGCATAAGTGTTACCATGACACCTATTAACTAATCAATTTAAAATTAGAGTTAATTACCAAAAAGTCTTGTTTACATATTTGGTAGTAGCTTAGGTCCACATCAAAATTTGAACCAATAAGTCCCATTTATCGTAAAAAGATGTTTTGTCTTTTAATCCCAAAAGCGAGAATGTTCTTAATTTTAAAACTAAGAATATTCTCAATTTTCAAACAGAGAATAATTTGATATATAATTATCAAAATTAAAAAATTTCATTTGGCCGAGAAAAGTATGTGGTTGAAAAGAAACATAATTACGAGAATATTCTAAGAAATTTATAATTATCAATTTGAGAAATTTCTCTCAATTTTTCAATATTAAAATTGTGAATATTATAAAGCTGAAGGTTCTCAATTTAAAAACACTCTCTCTCTCTTTCTAATCTTTACTTGCGAGGCGGTTTCAAGAAAACCATAACATATTTCATGTTTACCATGATATCCCTGAGATGATCTTAACCATTTGCCTTATCATTTTTACCTTTCTCCTAAATGATGTCAGTGGTTCCTCAATTTAAAATTGGCTTAGGAAACACCAACATTTTAGAGAAGCATTTTTGGAGTCAAATATCAATTCACATTGTCTTCCCTCCCCTTTACAAGTAAGAGACACGGAAATAGAGAATGAAATATCTCCACTTCCCTCGGCACAGAGTCTAACTTCCATACTCGTCCTCGGAAACAACCCGAGTCCTTCCATTGCCGGATAAAACTCATGAGACCACAAATTGGGTATAAAATGGATCGGAATTGACTGTTTTTCGATTGGTTTTGGGGATTTTGATGATCTAGGCATTGGAGAAAGAGAGGCGAAGGTGGAGATTGATGTTCTTAGGGGAGGCGGAGGGCCCTTAGGGATGAGGGTACTTGTGGCGAAGTGGGTACCATGAGGCAGGGCAAGGTGTGTAGAGAAAGGGTTGGGAGGTTTGAGGCGGTCGGCAAGCAGTGGCATGGCCGAGAGCCTTGAGGTTGTGGAATCACTGTCGTAGGGTTCTTGAACCTGGAGCACTCGGCTGACTCCGTGACTCTCCATGTCCATCGTCTGCACACTGTTTGGTGTTGACTTTTGCATTGGAGAAGAGAATGTCGGTGAGGAGATCTTGGAAGGGTAAGTGGCCTAATAAAAATTAATAGGACTTGGAGAACAAATAATTTTATCTAGAGTTTAATGGAGTATAAGTTCACAAAATGGAACTTACATGTAAATGCCCACTAAAATTATTAGACCTCATAAATGTGAGCAAATAATCTTTTATTCATTATGATTGCATATCACTTCTTTACCTGAGCATTAAATTTTTTTACAATAAATGTTAGCAAGAATCATTTCTACTCTAATTGATTTTATAAATTTTGCATAAAATGGATTTATTTCATTTGAATATGGATAACTTTATATTAATATTCTTTAAATTATAGAATCTCTATAGAACTTTTTAATGTAGCACCTTGACTCTCAACAATTCATGTGATTCATTTAGAAAATATTTCCAATTTCTATCATATAGGTTGTCTCACTAATATATTTCATTTCCTAAGTTCTTAAAGAAATTTTTCTTAATTAAGTGCAATAAATCACATACATTATTGACAAGTAAATATTATTAATATGGCCCCAATTTCTACTCTAAGGGTTAAGGTAACGTCACTAAAAAGTCATTTAGTCCAATAGCCATGTAAAGATCGGAAAGTCGGAGAAAGTCCAATATAGCATTCCTTCTAAGTACCACCTTAGATAGCAAGCTATCTTTTTATAGATCTTAAAAGGTGTTAACATAAGGTCTCATAAATATCACGGAGGCGAGGCATAGGATTACAAAGCAAATAATAATTATAGTGTTACAAATCTTAAATTACAAAAGCGAGTTCATTATTATACAATCAAAAAATAAATAAAAGCACGAATAGACTCATAAACAAAATGGCTTCTAACTTTCTCAAAATAGACACAGAATCTTCCAAGGACTTTGGCTCTTAAAGGTTGGCCTAGATGTGTTTCTTTGATACTTGGTATGAAACCCCGCAGGCTTTGAATGTCAATAGCATACCTCCGTCCATTTTCCCAATCCTAATACACTACTGCTTAATTACAATAATGAGAGAAAAAACATGATATTGAAGTAAATAATAAGGGTTACAATGTTAGTTGTTAGTAGTCCAATCCCCAATGAGATTTTATCTTTTCTAACAAGACGAGACAATTGGTATGTCTCCCTTTTTTGCTACTTCTTGAGACTGTACTTCGGATGCCTACCAGCGGTTACATACCGTGTAGCAGCATCAATAGAGACCTAAAAAACTGATAAAATAAGGGTCTTGCCCATTCCGCCTACTTTAAACCACCTGAGTCCGAATACAACCGTTCTGTTCAAGGGTTAAAACAACCACTTGCACAAGACTTTAGCTTTTTAAAGGGAAACACGTCTTGCCTAACCAATTCGAATTTAAACATAACCTTATCTCATAACAATACTCATGTGATGAAACCCCATTAGCCACCCCATTAAGTTCTAGTTTAGATTAATGTTTTAAGTTAGTTAGCACAAGCAAATAAAAAAAAAATTGCATATGTATGAGCATCATCAAAGGACTAAAATAAAAGGTATATAACCATGACATATGTAATATCATACCAAAACATGATCATAAACTAATAAGTATATTCATGAAGATAAGAGCATAGAACACCAAAGGCAAAAATAAATTTTCAAATTTCATGCCATTTAAGGATTAAAATCAAAATAACCATTTTAGATTTTTACCGAGCTTGGCCTTCCTATGGTTTGTAGAAACTTTTATCTAGTTTTCAGAACATTTTTTGTAAGTGGGATAGATTTTCTAGATTTTTAGTTAT